>OY882863.1:82998566-83178566 GCA_963693515.1 Pipistrellus nathusii
CCTTTTTCATATCCTCGAGGGTCTCGTTAAATTTATTGGCCTTTTCTAGGAGTTTCATACTTATCTCTTTTCTTCTAAAAGTTCCATATTTTAGCTTTTATATTTGATTTGAGTTAATTTTGTATATGGTGTCTTCATAATTTTGCATATCTAATTGTCTTAGCATCTTAAAAAAAATTCTTTATTAAGGTGTCACATGTTTGTCCTCATTCCCCCATTCCCATTCCAAATCTATCCCCACGCATGCCCCCACCCTCCTGTTGTCCATGACCACTGATTAGGCTCATATGCATGCACACAAGTCCTTTGGTTGATCTCTCTTCCTTATCCCCACCCTCCCTTATCTTTCCTCTGAGGTCCAACAGTCTGATCCTTGCTTCGTTATCACCGGGTATGTTCTTTTTTTTTCTTCATTTTTTAAAAATTAAGGTATTGTATGTGTACATACCTTACCAATCCCCCCCCACACACACACACACACTCCTATATATGCCTTCTCTCACCATAGTTTTTCATCCATTGGTTATGCTTATATGCATGTATATAAGTCCTTCGGTTGATCTCTTTCCGGGTATGTTCTTGTTCATCAGTCTATGTTGTTCATCATTTCCCCTAGATGAGTGAGATCATGTGCTACTAGAAATACACTGATAAAAACCGAAAATGAAACAAGCAATAATGGGTAAGCTGAGAGGCAAATGAATCAGTCTGAAGTGAGTTTCTTTCTGGGCCAACAGTTCTTTTGAGTGTCTTAGCATCTTTTGTTGAAAAGAATATTCTTTCCCCACTGAATTATCTTGATGAAAGTCAATCAATTACCAATAAAAGTAAGGGTCTACCCTGGTTGATGTTGCTCACTTGGTTGGGCATCTTTCCATGCATCAAAAGATAACTGGTTGACTCCCATTTAGGGCACAGGCTGACTCACAACCAGGGCACATGCTGGGGTTGCAGGCTGGATAGGGGGCCTGCGGGAGGCAGCCGAAACACAGCAAGGTTCCTCTTTCTCTCTCCCTCTTCCTTCCTCTCTCTAAAAATCAATTTTTTAAAATATTTTTTAAAGTAAGGGTCTATTTCTGAATTCTCAAGTCTATTCCACTCATCTTTGTCTATTCTTACACCAGTAACAGTGTCTTGATTAGTGTAGCTTTGTGAATGTTTTGAAGGAATCTATAGTGTCTTTGAGTATATAGCTTTCATAGCTTTTAGTTATCTGTCCAGTTATTACATTATTCATTCATACCTTACCATAGTCTACTCATCCTGCCACTTATCAGTTCAAGTGATGTATAAAATCTTACCTCCCTTAATGTTCCTTTTCCCTCTGGTAGGTATAATTGTCATAAATATTTCCTCTACTTACATTTAGAGCTACATCAGTGTTAGGAATTTTGCTTCAACCATCCTATATAGTAGACGACCGAATGGCGGAACGATCAGTTGCTATGACGTGCACTGACCACCAGGGAGCAGACGTTCAACATAGGAGTTGCCCCCAGCCTACAGCCCTCGATTGCCTGATTGGGGCCTGCCAGCCAATCTCTCAGTCCCTTCCCCGAGCCAGCAGGCTCCGATAGCCCAATGGCAAATGGGGCACCAGGGGTGGGTGGAGGTAGACATAGGCAACCGGTGGTGGGGCCAGAGGGTTGGAGAGAATGGCCAAACTTTAGGTCTCTCCTTCACTGCCAGCAGGCTCCAACAGCCTGATGGCAAAAGAACTGGGAGTGGGTGGCGGCAGGGGTGGGGCAGTCTGCCAGCAGACAGGGAAGATGGCCCTGATTGCAGACCAGGCCTAGGGACCATAGCCATGTGCAAATTTCATGCACTGGGCCTCTAGTCAAATGTAATTCGGAAAACTCAAGAAAAGTAAAGTCTATTGGACTTAACCATATTTTTAGTAACCATATTTTCTTCCTATTTAAAACATTTTTTTTTTTTTTTTTTTAGAGAGAGGGAGAGGGAGAAAAACATTGGTTTATTGTTCCACTCACTGAAGCATTCATTGGTTAATTTTTTAAAAAAAATATATTTTATTGATTTTGTACAGAGAGGAAGGGAGAGAGATAGAGTTAGAAACATCGATGAGAGACATCGATCAGCTGCCTCTTGCACACCCCCTTCTGGGGATATGCCCACAACCAAGGTACATGCCCTTGACCGGAATCGAACCCGGGACCTTTCAGTCCCCAAGCCAACGCTCTATCCGTTGAGCCAAACTGGTCTTGGCTCATTGGTTAATTTTTGACCAGGGATTGAACCCACAACCTTGGTGTATTGGGACAACGTTCTACCCAGCTGAGCTATCCACCCAGGACTCTCTTCCTTCTTGAGGTTATGAGTCATTCATTCACTCATTCATTTAATTTTTAAACCTCACCCAAGGATATTTTCCCATTGATTTTTAGAGAGTGGAAGGGAAGGACGTGGGAGAAAAAGAAACATCAATGTGAGAGACACACGTGGTATGGTTGCCTCCTGCATGTGCCCTGATCTCGGCCAGGGATTGAGCCTTCAACTAAGTTAATCATCTGACCTTGACCAGGAACTGAACCCACGACCCTTCAGTCTGCGAGTAGACACTTTAACCTCTGAGCCAACCAGCTAGAGCCATTCACTTATTTTTTTCTTTCTGTTTAGGGAACTTTTCACCATTTTATTAGGGCAGATCTACTGGCAATAAATTCTCTTAGTTTTCCTTCAATGGAGAACATCTATATCCCATTCATTCCCAAAGTACATTTTAGTTTTTTTCAGCACTTGGAAATTATTCTGCCATTTCCTTCTGGTGGTCATAGTTTCTGGTGAGAAATCTGCTGACCTTCAAATTTTTCCCCCCAAAAAGTAAAGTGTTGCCGAAACCATTTTGGCTCAGTTCCCGGGTTTGATTCTGGTCAAGGGCATGTACATTGGTTGCAGGCACATGCCTGGTGGGGGGGTGTGCAGGAGGCGGCTGGTCGATGTTTCTCTCTCATTGACATTTCTGGCTCTCTCTCTCCCCTCCTCTCTGTAAAAAATCAATAAAATATATTAAAAAAAAAAAAAAAAAGTAAGGTGTCATTTTTCTCTAGCTATTTTCAAATTTTCATTTGTCTTTTTTTTCTAGAAGTTCAATTATGACAAGTCTTGGACATGAATTTTGAGTTATCCTGATTGAGGTTTGCTAAGTTTCTTGAATATGTAGGTTTAATGTCTCACAAATTTGGGAAGTTTCCAACCATAATTTGTTCCAGTACCTTTTTTTGGCTCTTTCCTTTTATTCCTAACATGAATATTAGGTCTTTTTCTTCTTCTTCTTCTTTTTCAATAGTCCCACAGGTTCCTGGAGCTGTTTTTTTTTGTTTTGTTTTGTTTAATCTATTTTCTGTGTTATGATTGGGTACTTTTATTGTTTTATCGTCAAGTTCACTGATTATTTATCATTACCAATTGTTTGTTGTTGAGCCCATCTACTGAGTATTTTATTTCTGAATTCCAAATGTTCCATTTGGTTCATCATTATATCATCTCTTTCTTCATACCCCCTATTTCTTCATTTGTTTTGAGCACATTCATAATTGCTGGTTGGAATTCCAGCTCTCCAGTAGGCTCAACTACTTCCTTAGCAGGAGTGGCAGAATGCCTTGTTGCTGCTCCCACAAGCCCTCCACTGACAGAGAGGTATATGCATATCATTACCAGTGGGCAGTGATAAAAGTCAAAAGTCCTAACCTCTTTCGACACTACCTCAAGTCAGGAGTGGATAATGCCTTATTCCAGCCAGATGCCGATGATAATCCTAGCTCTTCTTTGATACCACCAAGGCAGGGGCTTGGGGCACTTCATTAATCTCGCAAGGGTGGAAGTCTAAGCTCCCTACGTGGCATTTGTGGCATGGATGGGGACAGGGTCACAGTTTTGTTCTGTGGTGTTTGGCTGTAGTGTGGTTATGGTCTAAAAGTTTTCTTGCTTAACTGCCTCTTATCTGCTCTAACAGATAAGAGGCAGTTAAGAAAATATATTTAAATATATATATATTTTATTGATTTTTTTACAGAGAGGAGGGGAGATAGAGAATTAGAAACATCAATGAGAGAGAGACATTGATCAGCTGCCTCCTGCACACCCCCTACTAGAGATGTGCCCGCAACCAAGGTACATGCCTTTGACCAGAATCGAACCTGGGACCTTTCAGTCCGCAGGCCAATGATCTATCCACTGAGCCAAACCGGTTTCGGCCCAACAGCATTCTTAACTCCTGGCAACTACTAATTTATTCCTTATCTTGGTAATTTTGTCATTTGCATAGATAGTATCATGCAGTATGACATTTTCAGACTGGCTTTTTTTTTCACTCAGCAAACTTAAGACCCATCCAAATTGTTCTATCAATAGTTCATTCCTTTTTTCCTTTTAAAAAAATGTTTTTGATTTTAGAGAGAGGAAGGGAGATGGAGAGAAAGAGAAATATGGATGAGAGAAGAGAATCATAGATGAATTGCCTCTTACACACCCTCTGGGGACTGAGTAGGCAACCTGGGCATGTGCCATGACCGGAACCAAACCTGTACCCTCTCAGTTCATGGAATGATACTTAACCAACTGAGCAACATCAAGCCAGAGCAAGAGTTCATTCCTTTTTATTGCCGAGTCATATTCCACAATCCATACATTTTAAAAACACCTAGCTGATCACTTTCCGACACACAAGCGTACTACACTGCTTGGCAGGATGGCCACATATCTATTATAGTTCATGACTATTATGCATTTGTACATACTGTGCTAGCTATATATGGAACCAGAGGATATGCATAACGCCTAAAGAAAGACCATGCAAGCAGGGAAAGATAATTTTATAGAAACTCAAGAGCAAGAGGGTTGAGTAGAAAAAAATTTGTTATTATTGTCCATAGGATTCTTGAGAATAGTTTCTAGTTTGTGGTAGCTGTGACTTGGTAAAACAAGTTTACTGAGGTATGCTTAACATATAAAAAAAAAAAAAAAGTACACATAGCCCTAGCCGGCTTGGCTGTGGCTAGAACATCAGCCTGTGGACTGAAGGGTCCCAGGTTTGATTCCAGCCAAGGGCACATGCCTGGGTTATGGGGCGTAATCTCCAGTAGGGGGTATCCAGGAGGCAGCTGATCAATGATTCTCTTTCATCATTGATGTTTCTATCACTCCTTCTCCCTTCCTCTCTGAAATCAATAAAGCAGTATTTTTTAAAAAGTACACATATTCATTTTAAGTACAGTTTTTAGAGTTTTGACAGGTTTCTGTATATCTCTGTAAAATCATCCCTATCAAGATATCAATATATCCATCACCCGTTGCTCTAGCTGTTTTGAGCTACACTGGCCTCCCTGCTGTTCCTCCAATATAGTAAGCAGACTCCCACCTCAGGGTTCTTGTACTTGCTGTTCCCTCTACATAGAAAGTTTGTGATTTGACATCAGCAGGGCTGCCCTCCACTACCACTCCCCTCATATCTTTCCCCCGGAGTCATCCCTAATCTGGCACTTCCTATGTCCCTTACCTGCTTTATTTTTCTTCATGGCATACCACACCATTGTTAACCATCTAATTTTCCTTTTAGACTATAAGTTTTGTATGAGGAAAAACTTTGTTTTACTATTGTGTTCCTATCACTTAGAATGGTGTCCAAACTGAGATCAATATGAGTGGCAGACCTGAAGCAAGCGTTCCTAGGGCAAGTTCATCAATATTACTCTCCTCCGAGCATCTTTTTTATTAGTCAAGTTTTAGGTTCAGCTGCATATAACAGAAAACTCAAAATAATATGTGACTTCAATAAAAAAGATGTTTATTTCTCTTTCACATAGAAGAGACAATTCTTGGAAGCTCATTAATCATTAGAGACCTGACTCCTTCTGTCTTTCTAACACCATCCTTCCTTGCTAATTCATGGTCCAAGATGTTGCTTGCATTTTAAACAAATATATCTAGATTACTGCCAAAAGGAAAAAGGACAGAAAAGGAGCATCTCCTCTCCTGTTCATGGCTGCACCAAACTACAAGCCATAGGAAATGTGCTTTTCAGTACAGATGGCTATAGATCCAGATAAAAATTAGAGATTCTATCATTATTATGGAGAGTAATAGAACCTGGGGTGGGCAATTACAATGTCTGCTACTCTCTTGTGTCACCCTTCTTTTTGTCTGTCTCTCTCTCTTTTAAAATATATTTTATTGTTTTACAGAGAGGAAGGGAGATAAGAGGAGCTGGAAACAATGATGAGAGAGAAACATCGACCAGCTGCCTCCTGCACACCCCCTACTGGGGATGTACCCGAAACCAAGGTAACATGCCCTTGACCAGAATTGAACCTGGGACCTTTTAGTCTGCAGGCCGACACTCTATCCATTGAGCCAAACCGGTTTCGGCAGGATACTTATTCAAAAGGAACAAGTATGGAGAAACTGGATAACCACCTTGCTAGGTGATCAAATTACTATTACCAACAAGGGCAGATAGATGGACTCTGAGACTGTTTCTGCCTACAGATGTGATATACTAGGGATACAACTGTGGACATGTACCCGAATGTAATCATGAGGAAACATCAGGCAAATCCAAAATGAAGAATGTGAAACATTCTGTTAAATAAAAGTTGGCAAGTTGGCAGTGTCATAAAAGACAAAGAACAGCTGAAGACTTGTTTTAGATCAAAGGAGACTGCCAGCCGACGTGGCTCAGTATTTGAGTGTTGATCTATGATCCAGGAGGTCACAGTTTGATTCCGTCAGGGCACCTGCCTGGGTTTTGTGCATGATCACTATTGTGGAGGACATGCAGGAGGAAGTTGATCAATAATTCTCTTCCATCATTGATGTTTCTCTCTCTCTCTCTCTCCCTCTTTGAAATCAAAAAGTATTTTTTTAAAATAAAAATGAGCCTAAGTAAAATACATGATTCTAGAGGGGATGGTATACAGTAAAGGAAAAGGAATATAAGGACAATATTAGATCAATGGAGAAAAATGAAATATGGCTGATAAATGAAATTATCAAATCAAAGTTCTATTTTCTGAGCTTGATAACTAAACTATGATTGTATATTTCTTAGGAAATACACAATCAAGTGTTTATGGTAAAAGGCATGATATAAGCAACTTTCAAATGGCTCAGAAAAAATATATGAAGACAGCAAGCAAGCAACTAATAAAGCAAATGGATGAAATGCTAACAGCTAACAAACAAGTGGTGATTCTGGTCAAATGTACATAAGTGTTCGTTGTAAAGTTTTTGCAATGTTTCTGTAAGTTTGAAATCCACTCCCTGCCCCTCCTTCCCACCTCTAAAAAGCAAAGATAATAAATAGCATTCAGAATATTTTATTCCTGCACTTGTCTGTTAGAAGTCTAACCCTTAATTGGGAAGGAAAGAAGTCACTCCAATTAGTTAACATTTAACAACATTTTCATGAAAACCAATATACCAGGCCAGCCTTCAGGACACTTGTCAGAGAAACCTCAGGCAGGCCAGGCTTTTTTCTCTTCACCAAATGCATCTAGGAGCCTAAAGATACCATCTGACTGAGCCTGTGTGATGGGGACAATCACCACTGGTCTTTGTCCACAGAGGACCAAATTAGCCTGTGGCTAGATGGAAGGATCCCATTTCTCAGGCAGTTGGGAATCAAGGGGACCGGCATTCTGACAAACCATTGGACACATGGTAGTGGAAATAACTAGAACTTTAACTATATTCCCCACGGGTTTATATCTGCCCACAGAAAAGGAAGAAAGTATATAACCCCACATCTACGCCAACTTCTTCAATTCTTGATATCTAGTAATACTGCTTCTTACATGCTCTGGAAAAAGCTTCCTTTTAAAAAGACCTGGGTTGCCCTAGCTGGTTTGGTTCATTGAATAGAACATTGGACTGCAGACTGAAAGGTCCCAGGTCCAATCCTGGTCAAGGGCATGTACCTTAGTTGTGGGCAGGATCCCCTGTAAAAGGCCATGGAGGCAGCTGATTGGTGTTTCTCTATCCTTCTCCCTTCCTCTCTGTAAAAAATCAATTAAAAATAAATCAATAAATAAAAAGATGTGGGGTGTTTCTAAATACTGAGGCTATTTTTAAAAACTTAATAGGTATCTGTGAGCTTCTGTGTATACGAAAAAAAGACACTCTGTTCACCCTTGGCCTGACCGAGCCATCCAAGCCAGAACTTGCTGACTCACAGGTAAGCTTAGTTGCCAAGGTTTCCCCTAACAAACTCTTAAGTCTGCATAAAATGTTAATAATAAATCTGAGCTACAAATTTAGACATATAAACTATCAATTTCTGAGAATGAAGTTGTCTTTAAAAGATGTGACAATTAGCCCTGGCCAGTGTGGCTCAGTTAACTGGGTGTAGTCCTATGCACCAAAGGGTTGCCTGGTCCATTCCTAATAGGGACACATGCCCAGATTGCAGGCTCAATCCCTGGTGGGAGAGGGCATGCAGTCGATGTGTCGCTTTCACATTGATGCTTCTCCTTCACTTTTCCTATCTCTCTAAAAAAAAAAAAAATCTGTATATTCTTAGATTATTAGATCCTACAGCAAAGTTTGCCTAACCCACTAACAATAAATATTTCCTACGGAGCTTTCCCAAAATGCAAATTTCCTAAGCCCCACACAAAGTATACTGAACCAAAGTCTGGAATCTTTATTTTGAATAGGGAGGGTCTGCTATGATTCTGAAGATCAGCCAAATTGCAAACTGCTGGTTTATGACACAGTCTGCCATAACATAACTGTAACAATAACCTCAGATCACAAAGATGGTTTGTTTTTGTTATGAAATAATGATTCAAAGTCCAAAACATACAAGGTGACCAGACTCTCATTCCCCTGTCCTCCAGCCACCCATTTATTATACTTACTCTTTATGGGCAACTAATACTACTGGTTGTTTTATCTGTCCTCCCCAGAGATCCTGTATGCATAAAAGCATTATAAATATTTGCTTTAAAAAAAGAATAGCAGGAAACAATACTTTGCTATGTGAATAAACCAAGGTGAAGAGCATGTGTTATCTTGGAAATCTTTCCTCATTAATACATAAAGAGCTTCCTTATTGTTTTTAATTTTTTTTTATTTTTTCAAAGATTTTTTATTGACTTTTTTAGCAAGAGGAAGGGAGGGAAACATGAACATTGATGACTACCTCCCACTGGGCATCAAGCCCACAAACCAAGCATGAGCTCTACCAGAAATCAAACTGGTGTGCAGTTTGATTTGTGTGCAGGATTGCGCCCAACCAATTGAGCCACATTGACCAGGGCTTCCTTATTTTATTTTAACCTGCATGGTATATGCCACTTTGTGTCTGCATCATACTTGATAAATGAGTCCCTTTTCATTAGACATCTATGTTATTTCTATTAGTACTTTTGCTGCAACACATAATCATATATATGTCATCTTATACATGTGCAAATGTATTTGTTACAGCTAGGGCAATCCAGCGGCTCAATCAGCAGTCTGTCCCCTGCGCGAAACGTGTGCAACTTGGGGGCTCTGCCTTTCGCCGCTCCCGAGCTTCCGCCTTACAGCCTAGATTCCCTCTGTATGAGCCTGTGGCCCGAGGGTCTAGCCCAGAACTGGTGTTCAGTGCAGTCGGAACTGGGGCTCAGCACAGTCCGGAGCTTTTGTCTCCTTCCCACTAGGGCAATCTAGCAGCAGTCAACGGTCCTCTGTGCAATGTGCGCACCTCCGGGGGCTCTGCCTTTCGCCGCTCCCCTGAGCTTCCAACTTACAGCCCAGATTCCCTCTGTGTGTCTGTCCCCAGGGTCTCGCTCAGAACTGGGGTTCAGTGCTGTCGGAACTGGGGTTCAGCACAGTCCGGAGCTTTTGTCTCCTTCCCGCTAGGGAAAGCCAGCCAGGCACTCAGCCGCCCCTCCTCTCCGGCTCCGTCCTCTCCCCGCGCACAGCGTGTCTCCGTACCTTAGGCTTTTACAGCTCCTCTGATTTTCCTTCTGGTTATCTCTTTCCTTCTCGTTGTAGAATTTCCAGTCAGTCAACTTTCCTATAGTTCTGGGTAATGTCCACTTTATATTTTAGTTGTATTTTATTGATATTGTCGTGTGAGGCTGCCGTTAGGCAGTTACCAATGCCGCCATCTTGGTTTTCTCATCTCTCCTGCAAGTTTATTCATAGGATACATTTCTAGACATGGAAATGCTAAATCAAAAGCTATAGGTAATTCTGATATTGCCAAATTGCCCTCCCCAGAGGTTATGACAATTTTCACTCCCACTTGCAATGTGGAATAGTTTAGATTTTATACTGAGTTGAATATGAACATGCCTATGGCTAACATTCTAGATGGTTCTCTGAAAATACCATACCTTTATAGCCCAGTGATATAACAAATGACATTCTGAAAAAAACTTCTGTACCAGGGAAATATGAATAACTTTACTATTGCTATTAGAAATATTTTTGACTATTTGAGACCCAAGAAAAAGAAGAGCTGGGAGAAAAGAGAAGTTGAGGTTAAGGCAATCCTCCTATTCTTAGCTGACATGCATGCATTATAAAGTTTTTTCCCCGACCTCAGCATAAAATTTTTCACTTACTACACAAAGTTTAAATCATGTGAAAAATTAACCAATTGTGCTGTTTACTATTTTAATTAACAAAAAAGCTCTACAAGTGTTATAGCAAAAATCTTGCACAGGAAAAGTTTATTAAATAAAGGCAGGCTGTCCAAAGGGGCCCATTCTGTAGCTAAGGAAAATCGGTGTCATGCAGAGGGCATGTTGAAGAGAATAAGCTAGAGAAACAACTGAACTAGTTCATCTCCTTTAGAATACACAAACACAGAGGGAGAAAAAAAAGGAACATATTTTTAGCGAAAAGAGTTGATATTTTTATTTTCATATTTCACAATACAAACAAAAATCGCGCGTTTTTTGTCCCACTCCTCCCCTCAAACACTATTCTCTTTTAGATGGGAAGAGGGAGGGAGTCTTCCTTGTCTGCTGTTAGAAAACACCCAGAGTCACAGCACCTCGATCTCCTGTGAAGTAGAACAAGTAACAGAAGCCTGAAAGAAAGAGGCTCCCCTTCCTCCTTATCTGTCTGGTCGAGTCATTCCAGGCCGAGTGGGCACCATCATGGGCCGGGCTGGGGGTCTCATCATTGGGGGCCCAGGCATCATTGGCATGTGCCCTCCCATAGGCGGCCTCATTCCAGGAGCTGCAGGTCAAAACAAAGAAAAAGAGTCAGAAAATACTACTTTAGGAAACCTTTGACAAGACTTCAATTAAAGACAAAAAAAGTAGCCCTCCCTGCAAAACGCTGCAAAAAAGACACTTGTCAAAAGAATGCTACAAATTCATCACATCTTTAAAATACTTAGACATTCTCAAACAAAAAGACAAAAGGTCAACACAAGAACCATATGGGAATCATAATCTAATGATAGTAAGGGGGAAACCACCACTGGTTCCCTAAACTGACCTTTTTTCTCCCTTAGGAAAATTCACAACTAAGTCACATGTTATTTAGTCAACTCTTTAAAACAAAGCAAAACAAAACAAAAAAACAAAAAAGTCCCATTTTTTTTTTAAATATATATATATATATTTTGATATTTTACAGAGAGGAAGGGAGAGGGACAGAATGTTAGAAACATCAACGAGAGAGAGACATTGATCCGCTGCCTCCTGTACATCCTCTACTGGATATGTGTCTACAATCAAGGTACACGCCCTTGACCGGAATTGAACCTGGGACCCTTCAGTCTGCAGGCCAACGCTCTATCCACTGAGCCAAACCAGTTAGGGCTTAGTCAACTCTTTTAATCACTTATATCCACCATATAACCAGGAGCTTTTTCATGGAGGTACACAGGCACAGAAGACAATCTTACCACTAGCATTTGTTCAGAGTGGTAGGAAAGGTGAGCAGAGGCCCATGCTGAGAACCTGTTAGTAACTATACTTAGCTCAAGTCACAAGACAAATATTAGGCAATAATGTTATTTATAACAATTACCATATACACAAAAGTGTTTTTTTCTAATGCATTTTAGAACTATTCATGAATTTTTTCAAGTGTCAAATCAATACACCAGCCAAATAAATGAGCCAGGAGAGGCAGGGCAAGCAGAGAGGTAGAGGTTGCAGAAAAACACAGGCAGTTCCATGGAACTGATAATGTCCTACATCCTCAGCTGGGTATTCATTTTAT
The DNA here is from genome assembly GCA_963693515.1 of Pipistrellus nathusii. Taxonomy (NCBI): domain Eukaryota; kingdom Metazoa; phylum Chordata; class Mammalia; order Chiroptera; family Vespertilionidae; genus Pipistrellus; species Pipistrellus nathusii. The sequence continues at coordinate 83,010,759 of OY882863.1, forward strand.
TATGTCTCGTCATCTTCACGCTATATATTTCCTTTCTAAATATAAATTTTTACCTTAATTAGCTATTTTTAACTAAATCATTTTAATTAAAGACTTGCTATAAATGGTTAAAGAGAAAACTATATTCAAAGCTAAATATAGCCTAATCACAAAAAGTGAAACAAAAGTATTTCAGACACAAAACCCAACAGGTATATAGTTTTTTAAAAGATTAATTTCAACAGGAATAGAGAATACTACTAAATACTTTATTTCAAAAAATGCCCACCATAACATATCTAGCATTCAGCATTTCTTAGAGAAAACTGATCTAGACCGAAGATTAAAAATGAGGCATCTGAAAACTTGTTTTCTTTATCTCCACAGTGTATTTATTTTTAATTGGTTGCCAACATTGGTAATTAAGAAGTCTAATTACTAATAAATCTAGAATTCTTTTCCAACTTATTATAGAAATCTTCAAACACACAGAGAATAGAAAGAAAAGAGAATAATGAATTCCCATGTATCCATCATCCAGGGTCAATAATTACCCACCCATGGCCAATTTGTCTCATCACCACCCAGTCTTATCCATGCCCATTACCAACTACTCCATTATTTTAATGCCATCCCCATAACTTATTATTTTATCCCGGCTAAGAATAACAACAAAATACTCAGGAGAACTCGCAACACCAAGTTGCATTCTCGAATGTCAACAATTGGCTAAAGCTGAGTTCTAGAAGTCTTCTTTAGATGAGTTATGCATTCCCAGTTTACAACCAAACCCTCTCGATATTTGAACTTATGACTGATTTAAGAATGCCAAAAAAGCCATTTGAACTTATGACTGATTTAAGAATGCCAAAACACACTTAATGATTGTGTTTTGGGTTCAAAGAGAGCAAGGCAGGAACTCATTTATCTATACTTTCCCATTTCAGTGTTTCCCAAAGTGTGGTAGGCATACCCCCAGGGGTACGGGAAGAGTTTGGTGGGGGTACGCGTTGCACTGGAGTTTGGTGGGGATATGCACTGCACCGTGCTTAGCTGCGCCTAATTCTATGTTCTCATGAGTACAAGGGGTACTCAGCGTTACGAAAATTATAGAAGGGGTACAACCAGCAGTAAGTATACTTCTGGCTAGGAAGCTAATTTAATATTTTGTACCTTGTCTTACCAGTTGAACTGTAGGTTTCTTGCATCAGATGTATTTACTCTAGTTACATAATTTAACTATTCTGCAAATGAAATACGAGTGTAGGCAAAGAACTGTTTATATGAAATCTAAGTTGATATTTAGTAAGACTCAGGCAAAACATCCCCCCAAAAGTGCTCACATATTTGGTAGGTGAGATGATCATAAAAGACTGGCACTAGATTGGCTCACAAGGTCTCAATCATTTCATATAAAATGAAACTAGAGTTGCCCTAGCTGATTTGACTCAGTGGATAAAGGGTTAGCCTGCGGACTGAAGGGTTCCAGATTTGATTCCAGTCAAGGGCATATGCCCAGGTTGCGGGCTCATCCTCAGTCGGGGGAGTGCAAGAGGCAGCTGATCAAGGGTTCTTTCTCATCATTGATGTTTCTCTCTCTCCCTGCCACAACCCTTTCCTCTCGGAAATTCATAAATATATATTAAAAAAAAAAAAAAATCAAACTAAAGTTGGTAAAGGATACATTATGAGTATGGTTTATTGATTTATGCAAGAAATATAGTGTTTCAATCAGCACCTTGTTTTCAAAGCAAAGGCCCTGACTATGTTATCAGGAACATTTCCAAATTAATGCACATTTAAATTTATGTTAAAATAAAATGTTTAGGTGAACGTTTCCCCCCCTTGAATAAAAGACCGACCACCAGGCCTAAGTGCTTTCCATATACTAATTTGGTCTAACTGACCTCCAAGATTAAAAATCATCAACAGGAGGTAACTCTGCTCCAAATCAAAATCAAGAAAGCAGCAGCACAAGTTTGTAACTATCCCTTTTTTATGCCTCAGTGGGAAAAGCTCATCTACCTCTCTCTTTATTATAAACTAGGGGCCAGTGCACAAATTCGTGCACAGGTGGGGTCCCTCCTGGTCCAGTCCCAATTGGGGCTGATTGGGGCCACCTGACCAGGGAGGTTGGCTGTGGAAGTGCACTGACCAGTTGTCCGGTAATAACAGCTGCTTAGGCTTTTATATATATAAATAGATGGCCCAAAGTTAGAAGGATACAGGAAACAGGAGGGAGAAGAGAAAAAACAGTAACCTTATCCTGCTTTTATTTCATTTTATTTTTTTTTATGTTTTTATTGGTTTTAGAGAGAGGAAGGGAGATGAAGAGGATAGAAACATCAATGAGAATCATTGATTGGCTGCTTCCTGTATGCACCCCACCAGGAATCGAGTCCAAACCCTGGCATGTGCCCTATCCAAGAATTGAACTCATAAGCTGATACTCAACCACTGAGTCACACCAGCCAGGCATGCCATATCCAGCATCCATTTATACTGGTAAACCAAATATTAATTTTTCTTAAGCATTATAGATTCACTAAATTTAATTTGTTGCAATAATACAGTTAGACAGCCAATTAAAAATTATATTTAAATGGAGCACTAAAACACAATGGAGCATTCTAGAAGGATATTCAAACTTACCAGGTCCCACTGGCATCATCCCAGGAGGAGGAGGACCCATCATTGGCATCATAGGAGGGCCCCCCATATGGGGTGCTGGCATCATACCGGGGCGAGGTGGACCAGCTGAAATAAAAAATAGGGACTGAGGTTAAGATGTTTATACATGCATAAAGTTTATCTCCTTTTAGCACTTAGAAAAACATTTAAAAATATATTTTTATTGATTGCAGAGAGGGAGAGGGAGAGAGAGAAATATCAATGATGAGAGAGAATCATTGATCTGTTGCCTCATGCACGTCTCCCACTGGGGATTAAACCAGCAACCCACGTAAGTATGTGTCCTGACTGAGAATCAAACTCTGACCTCCTGGTTCATAGGTCAATGCTCAACTACTGAGCCAAGACAGCTGGGAGAAACAGTTTAGTATCTTTTATTTTTATTTTTTTGTATTTTATTGATTTTTTTTTTAAAGAGAGGAAGGGAGAGGGATAGAGAGTGAGAAACATTGATGAGAGAGAAACATTGATCAGCTGCCTCCTGCACACTCCCCACTGGTTATGTGCCTGCAACCAAGGTACATGCCCTTGACCAGGATGGAACCTGGGACCCTTAAGACTTGAGTCTGCAGGCCGATGCTTTATCCACTGAGCCAAACCTGTTAAAGCAGTTTATCTTCTTCTTCTTTTTTTTTTTTTTTTAAATAGATTTTATTGATTTTCCACAGAGAGGAAGGGAGAGGGATAGAAAGCTAGAAACGTCAATGAGAGAAACATCAACCAGCTGCCTCATGCACCCCCCCCCCCCACCAGGGATGTGCCTGCAACCAATGTATATGCCCTTAACTGGAATTGAACCTGGGACCCTTCAGTCCACAGACTGACACTCTATCCATTGAGCCAAACCAGTTTCGGCCAGTTTATCTTCTTAATGAAACTAACAGTTCATCATAATCTGGTCCAAATTCTATAACAATAAATTTCTTATGGTCTTTTAACAGATCCACAATAATTAGCATGTCACAAAACTTTAGTTACTTGCTGAAACCGGTTTGGCTCAGTGGTAGAGCATCAGTCTGCGGACTGAAAGGTCCCGGGTTCGATTCCGGTCAAGGGCATGTACCTAGGTTGCGGGCACATCCCCAGTAGGGCATGTGCAAGAGGCAGCTGGTCGATGTTTCTCTCTCATCGATGTTTCTAGCTCTCTATCTCTCTCCCTTCCTCTCTGTGAAAAATCAATAAAATATATATTAAAAACAAACAAACAAACAAACAAAAAAAACTTTAGTTACTTTATGACTGAAAAGCAGGAACAAGCCTATCTAGACAGAAGTATAAAAGGAAGTAAGATTCCTCAAGTTAAAAAAATAACAAAATCTTTATTCTTTATTTTTATTTTTTTATTTTTTAAAAAATATATATTTTATTGATTTTGTACAGAGAGGAAGGGAGAGAGATAGAGAGTAGAAACATCGATGAGAATCATCAATCAGCTGCCTCCTGCACACCCCCTACTGGGGATATGCCCGCAACCAAGGTACATGCCCTTGACCGGAATCGAACCCAGGACCCTTCAGTCCCCAAGCTGACGTTCTATCCAATGAGCCAAACCGGTTTCAGCAAAATATTTTTTAAGCCGAAACCGGTTTGGCTCAGTGGTAGAGCATCGGTCTGCGGACTGAAAGGTCCTGGGTTCGATTCCGGTCAAGGGCATGTACCTAGGTTGCGGGCACATCCCCAGTAGGGCATGTGCAAGAGGCAGCTGGTCGATGTTTCTCTCTCATCGATGTTTCTAGCTCTCTATCTCTCTCCCTTCCTCTCTGTGAAAAATCAATAAAATATATTTTAAAAAAATATATTTTTTAAAAGGGGATGTTATACCTTCTAAAGCACTCCGGGAAAAAAAGCTGATGTACTTAATTAAGCCAGAAGTACCTGGTTTCAGAATTTTTTCCTCTGTCACTTTGTTGCTACTTCTTTCTTTTTTAATCTCTATTGTTGAAAGTATTACATATGTCCCCCTTTTTCCCCATCCACTTCCTTCAGCCCGCCCCACCTTCACCGCCCTATTGTCTGTGACCATGGGTTATGCATAAATGCATACAAGTTCTTTGGTTGATCACCTCCCACCCACCTTCCCCTGCCTTCCCTCCAAGATTTGGCAATTTGTTCCATGCTTCCATGTCTCTGGATCCACTCTGTTCATCCATTTATTTTGTTCATTATATTTCACATGCGTGAGATCATGTGATACTTATCTTTCTCTTACTGGCTTTTTTCACTTAGCATAATACTCTCCAGGACTCTCCTGCTGTCTCAAAGGGTAAGAGATTCTTTTTTACTGCTGCACAGTATCCCATGGTACAGCCTTTTATCCACTCGTCTACTGATAAAAAGCTGATGAACCTAAACCATAAGTACCTAATTTCAGATTTTTAAAAAATCATAGCCCAGGTTTGAAAGATTATTTGAAAATATAAAGCTGTCTATGCAGAGATATTTCTGGTGTATCATTTACAATAGCAACAGTTGAAAACAATTTATTTGTCCATCAATAAGAAAAAGTGAGGTTAATTCTGACACATTCATTCCATAGACTATTGAACTAGTAAAATAATGGAGTTGAGACCCAGTCTGTCACGATAGAGAGGGAGGTAACTTAAGAGTTGCTGGGAGCTGTGGCTGGCCAGTCCCAGGATGATGGGAGCCCACAATGTTTTGGTGGACTATTAGTGGTCCACCTGTGCACAACTATTATAAATAGCCTTACTTCTGTGTTTATATCCATGATCATTTATAGCAGTGGTCACTAATCTGTTGGACCTTACAGACCACAAATGGTCTGCGGACCACCAGTTGGCAATAGCTGACTTTTAGGACCGAGTTTAGGTCTCTGAGATCATTTCAATTTGAAACCTTCCATTAGAGCCAAAGAACACAGCTACTCAATTTCCTCCTGTCTATCATGCAGAAAAATCAACACAAGTCTTATCTTTTGCAAGGTATGTAACTATATATACAAAAGCATAATATGCAAATTGTTCCCATGGGAGTTTGACCAGGAGAAGACTGGGAGTTCAACCACTTGCTATGATGTGCGATGACCACTAGTGGGCAGCGTGAAATGAAGGCAGGCCCCAGCCAGTAGCCGGAAGGCCCCGATTGGCCCTGATAGCCAGTCAGTCTTAGGGACCCTTCCCGTGCATGAATTTCATGCACTTGGCCTCTAGCATGGGCATTAAGTGGGTTAGAAAACAAAACGACTGAGTTTATCTGCTACTTCTATCCTACAGTGTTATGTTCATAGCAATAATTTAACCCTTTGCACTCCGAACCATTCTGGACATTGGCTACCAGCTACTCGACACTACTTTGCAGCGGAAACGTGCGTTGAATTAACTCAATTCCCCGTAATCACTAATAAACTGCAATGTCCCCTGAGACGGGACATCCGAGTGATATGCTAGAATTCCGATGTCCCCTGAGAGGGGACAACGGAGTGCAAAGGGTTAATATACTCAGCAATACCTCCTCATATATTAGCTCATCCAATTGCACATACATCCTGAGCTTTCCATTGAATCTGTCTCAGACCCACATGGGATGCCACAAATATCCCAATAATAATGCAATCAGAAAGGAACTAAAAATATTTCAGAAATTATACCACTAAAGCTGTTTTCTGTTACTATGTATTCATTCAATGAGGATTTGACAAGATCAAAGTACAATCTGCTCAGTTACACCCCTTAAGATAAAAATGTTATAAACTTACGAAGACTGGGGGGAGGTGGGATCATCGCCCCTGCAGGAGGCGGAGCTGAGAATGGAGTAGGCGGTATTTTTCCTTGCTGAAATGCTGCAGCTATAAAGTGAGGAAAAAAAGCCACACTCAATGAATTAGAATTCAACAACTCATTTATTAAAATAACTAGTTTCTTTTAATTTTTAATGGTCTTACTTATTTCATTATAAATAGCAATCATCTAAGATTACTACATCATGGCCTTTATGATTTTATTTATCTATATTTTTAAATGTATTTTCATTGATTTCAGAGAGGAAGGAAGAGGGAGAGAAAGAAACATGAATGATGAGAGAGACTCATTGATCAGCTACCTCCTGCCCACCATGCGGGCTTATATCCTGATCAGAATTAAATTGTGACCTCTTGGTTCATAGGTCAATGCTCAACCACTGAGCCATGGGGTTGGGTAGCCTCTATGTTTTGTTTTTTCTTCACTTTTAGTTTTTTTAATGGCATTTTGTAATATAAGTTCTATGCTGTTTGCTATGTATTCAAACATATTTACTACGATTCTGATGAAACTGGTAGGTAGGAGAGAACAGGCCTGGCATTTTGTGGGTGGTGACTGGGGGTTTACCAAGGGCCTCATCTCTGCTCAAGGGCTGTACTTCCTGTCCCATTCAAGATGTCACACACTCCTGGGCTCCTGAGTGTGTGTGCAGAGTAGGTTAGTCTCTGCTAAGGCTGCACCAGATTCAGTGAATAAGAATATAGGATGCCAGGCTTGACTGTGATTGGTGAACACACAATACAATATACTGATGATGTATTATAGAATTGTATACTTGAAACCTATATAATTTCATTAACTAATGTTACCCCATAAATTCAGTAAAAATAAAAAAATCAAGAAAAAAATAAATACAAGTTAAAGAAAAAATGCATGACAATAACTTAAACTTCTAACTCATATCAACAGCAAATAATTTTTAGCATAAGTGTTCAGTTAAGCCCTTATTTGACTAATGGAGCTACAAGCAGGAGATTTGAGAAGGAGGGATCTTAGAATGTATTTCTCTGCTCCCTCCCTGCTAATCCTTCAGGATTGCACAAAAGCCTCAACGGAAGGCCACAGCTCTGTCCACACGACTTTCTGCACCAAGTGCACTCTCAGGGCTGCTGCAATGGTGAACGCCTCAGTGTGAATGCCAGAGTGGAGGATAGATTTCACTGGAAGCAACCAGGGAACATTCACTGCTGGTCCTCACATGGAGGTTTCAATGGCTGCAGAGTGCAGGGCCTTCTGCATGCTTGGTGGAAGGCTATGGGGTCAGCCTTGAGCAGTCACCCAGACAGATGAATGTGCTGGGGCTGCAGTGTTCATTATTCCAGGGAGAGGAAAAGAGGGTGCAAGCCTGGCGCATGGGCGTGGGCCTGTGCTCTCAGCATAAGAAGGTAAAGCCCAGTACCTGCGTCCTATCCAGCTCACATCTTTCTCTGATTTGAGGGGCTTTTTGCAATAATGAATGCTCCCAGCCTCTATGGTCTTAAAATCAACTTTAGGTTTTCACCAGCTAAAATTGCAATTGATTGTTTTATTGATTTGGGTTTTTTAATTTGTTTTTATTAAGTCAGTATTTCTATGGTTGAATTAACTACGGAGATTAAAATGAAAAGCTCTTGCTATCAATGCTTACGAAAGAGAAGTGGTAATCTTTAATCTGTAGATTTGGTTTATAACCAATTCAAGCCATTCAGTTTTATTTGAAAATGATACCTGTCCAAAAACCAGGCATTATAAACTTCTATCCTTCCTATAGCTGCTGTCCTAAGTCAAAACAGTGTATCATTTGGTTTATCAGTTTATAAATGAACGCACTAAGCTGAGAGACATGAAAGAAACACAGATTTCAAAGCAAGAACCTGAGGGGAGGGAGATTATGATCTTAAAATAATGTCCAATACAGACAATATGAGGCACAAATTAAAACAAAAGAGACTGAAGATTATACATATTTTGTTTTAAAAAGGAGTCATAAGTAAATACTAAAACACACACTCATAAAAGTCTATTCCTGAATCTAAGTCCTTCCCAACTGAGTGTAGTCTGCAGCCCAGGTACCTTCCCTACATCCTACTATACCCCACCAGTGTTGAGGGTCAAATTATTCAAGTAAATCACTGATAATTCCAAAATACTTGAGCTCGCGTAGCTATTTCTGAACAGCTATCCATTTGGCTTTCAATTGAGTCTGTGCGCTATAAGGCATCATATCCCAATAAGGCAGCACCCACACCCTGAAGGAAAGAACAGCTTTTAAAGACTGCAAAGGGAGCGTCTAAGCCATTGGCTCAGTAGCTGACTCACTGTCAACATAATCGTGGACATGATGTGGTGTGCTCCTGAGGGCTTGCCTCCTCTCCTCCAAAAGTCCTCCATCAAAAACGTTTACTCATCCTAAATTCTTTTCTAAACAAGTTATCTGTGTAGTCAGATTATGATCTCTGAACACATAATAATCTGGACACTCAGTGTACTTATGTAGAAGGGAAAGCTTGCAAATCTTGATGTCAAAAGACCAGGAGATAGTGGCCCCAGCTCTGGCTATAAAGTCCTCTGCTTTTTTCTAACTACCCACAATGTAGTTCTTCTACATGGAAAAACCTTATTTTAAAATCCCAATTCTGTGGTCAGTCTATACTGAGTGGCCAGATTATTAGGGTTCAGAGATCATAATAATCTGGCCACTCAATGTATAATGCTAACCTTTAATGCCAAGAAATATCTAATATTTTTTCAAATAAAGGAAAAGATTACATTAGAATTAATTTTTTCAAATAAAATGGGACAATATCTGAGATTTGCATGTTAATAATCCAGGAGGGATAAAGGGACTCGGTGAAGGTATTTGGTGGCTCTCAACTAGGGCAAGTTTGCCTTCTTGGGGACAAGAGGCAACACTTGGAGATATTTTCAGTTGTCACAACTGGGAATTGTTACTAGTGGGTAGATGTTAGTTACTGCTGAACATCCCACAATGCACAGGACAGCTCCCACAACAAAGAATTATGCAGCCCAATGTCAGCAGTGCTAAGTTTGAGACTCTTGGTATAAACGAAACATGACTACTGTAGCAGGTGCTGGGGACTGAGAACGGTTGGGGAGCAGCGGTCATGGGAGATTCACTTATTAAATCTGTTTGAAACTTTTCATAATAGTTTATGCTTTTAAAAAAAAATCACATCACAATCAAAGTCCACATTTGCCTGCTAGATCTGAGTACAATGAATAATTAAGAAAGGCCATGTTTCAAATAGACCAGTATGATTTATTTTATAATAAAATGAATAAAAACTATGGATCACTACAAAGGAAGTTCACATCAGTAAAGAAATATTAGGCAACTCATTCTTCTCTGTCCCACCTCCCAGTCTAATACCTGATTGCTCTAAACTCAACAATTAATATTAATGTGTTCCTATATCCCTGGGAAACCAATGACCTTCCACTTCTTTCATTTAACACATCAGAACGCTTCTATTTATCATTCAGAATGAGTTGCTTCTGTGAAAAACAACAGAGACAGGGACAAGAAAGAATGGGACCATTCTAGCACCAGAACAAGAGACTGAAACGTACTTGTTTTGTCAATCAGGCTCTGAGCCTGTTCTTCCATCCATTTCTGATAGTAGTCTTTCACATTCTCTTTGTGCTTCCTACCACTGCAGTGTGTCTTTCTCACAGATGGCTATAAAACAAAAAGATTATGTCAGTCACAGAAACAAATTCCCAAAACTAGCAATTTTATCAAGGCCTTACCTTTATATAGAGGTGGCCTGGCTACCTTTAGCAGCTTTAGCTAATGCACCATCTATAAACATTAGCCAATAATGTACTGTGGTCATTTATCTACCATGTTTTTAGCCAAACAAGGGGTCAGCAAACTTTGGCCTATGGGCGGAATCGGATTCTGTGAAAGAAGTATTGGAACACAGCCACATTAATTTATATATTGTCCATTTCTTCTCTCTACAAGAGTCAAGTAATTGTAATGAAGACTGTATGCAATGACCATAAACCTAAAATAATTATAATTTCGCATTTTAAGAAGTTTACCAACCCGATTTATTTTACTGTACTTCCTTAGATTATTCTATGGCAAAAATTTTTTTAAAAAATAACTTACATTTTAAGTAACACTATTTATAAGAATATACTCTTTTAAATGATTATGGGTCTAGAATGACTTTATCTATTAAAACACACACAAAAAAAACAACACACAAAACACCAGAAAAAAGAAAAAGACTTTATCACATTAGCACGTTAAACATACTAATCAGAAAGAACAAACTACTGATACACGCTATATTGATGAATCTCAAAAACATGTTAAGCAAAAGAGATCTGACACAAGCACTCTAAGATTCCATTCATATGAAGTTTTAAAAATATTTTTATTGATTTCGGAGAACAGGGAAACAGATAGATAGAAATATCAATGATGAGCTCAGCCAGAATGGCTCAGTAGTTGAGCAGCAACCTATGAACCAGGAGGTCACAATTCATTCCGTCAGGGCACACGCCTGGGCTGTGGGCTCGATCCCCAGTAAGGGGCATGCAGAAGGCAGCTGATCAATAATTCTCAACATTGATGTTTATTTTTTGAAAATATATATTTCTATTGATTTCAGTTAAGAAGGGAGACAGAAACATTAATAAGGTAGAGGAACAGAAACATCAATGATGAGAGAATCATTGATCGGCTCCCTCTTGCAAGTCCCACACTAGGGATGGAGCCCGCAACCCAGGCATATGCCCTGACCGGGAATCAAACCCTAATCTCCTGGTTCATAGGTCCATGCTCAACCACTGAACCACTGAAGTTTTAAAATTAGTAACACTGACCTTTAGTAAAAACCATATTAGTCAGAGTTAGAGGTGTAGGGGACTTACTGCAAAGAAACACAAGGGAACTTTCTGAGGTGGCAAACCCAGGCCTAGAATCCAGATTTCACTGAAATGCTCCCCATGGCTGCCCAACCACTTCCTACTAGTCTGTTGCTCTGATGATGAAAATGTTCTTTGTCTTGACATATCCATCAAGCTGTAATCATTTTACAGGTCATCAAACTGTACACTTAATAAAGTTTGCATTTAATTGAACATAAATTATAATGAAATTTATTTTTAGAATACCACAAGATTATTTATTACCATCTATTTCTGCTGAAGAACTTGTCTCAAAACCTACAGCCAGCTGAAACCGGTTTAGCTCAGTGGATAGAGCATCGGCTTGTGGACTAAAAGGTCCCAGGTTCGATTCCGGTCAAGGACATGTACCTTGATTATGGGTACATCCCCAGTGGGGTGTGTGCAGGAGGCAACTGATTGATGTTTCTCTCTCATCGATGTGTCTAACTATCCCTCTCCCTTCCTCTCTGTAAAAAAAAAAAAATATATATATATATATATATTTTAAATAAATAAACAAACAAACAAACAAAAAACCTACAGCTGGTAAGTGGCAAACCCAGGCCTAGAATCCAGATTTCACTGAAATGCTCCCCATGGCTGCCCAACCACTTCCTACTAGTCTGTTGCTCTGATGATTGCTTGGCTGGCAGATGACTACTAATAAATATCACATGAGTGGTCCACATTTCAAAATGCTATTCACTGTCTCCAAAACCACTGCTTACACTATTCTTACAACAATCATGCCTCGGAACCAGTAAAAGTTCCCAAATTAAGCACTGAATATTTTATATGTTTCCAAGTCCACCACAGGGAACTCCTTCAAATCGCCATGGAAATGTCCTAATGTTTTCCAAGCTATCATGTTCAAGCGGTATTATAAGGGTTCCTGATGCTCCTCATGTAGCATTTATACCAATAAAAGGCTAATATGCTATTTAGACTGGGTTGACCTGATATCTTCCAAATGTCTGGATTTCCCCAAATTCCCCCAGCCCCTACACATCCCTCTGTAAAGGCACAGAACAAGTGAGACCCCTTAAATAAAAATCAAAGGTTTCCAGCAATGGTGGGCCTCTCTCATCACAGTCATTTGGACTGGATGGCACTTGAGTATTTATCTAGGTACCATGACAGAGAAACACAAGCTCAAGTCATGATCTCTGCCCTTAAATAATTCACAATCTTATTAGAGTGAGTGGATGATAAAAGCGCAGTAATGACATCAGAATGTAAGGCAACAATACAGAAAGGAACAGAAGCAATTGCTAGGATGATTTTTCCAACAATTAGTACAGAGTATGTGCTGTGAATTAAATTAAAAAAAAAAAAAAGTGTGTGAAAGTAGCTGCTTCATGAGTATGGCATCCCTTCCTATTTTATTTTAATTTTATTTTTTTAAAATATATTTTTATTGATTTTGTACAGAGAGGAAGGGAGAGAGATAGAGAGTTAGAAACATCGATGAGAGAGTCATCGATCAGCTGCCTCTTGCACACCCCCTACTGGGGATATGCCCACAACCAAGATACATGCCCTTGACCGGAATTGAACCCGGGACCCTTCAGTCCCCAAGCCGACGCTCTATCCATTGAACCAAACTGGTCTCGGCCATCCCTTCCTATTTTAAAGGAAGCTGAGTTCCATTTGAACTGTGTGTTATGTTATGATATGTGAGGCATAGAACAAGGAAGGCCCTAAGTATACTCTGCTTTGATATCTGAGACATTTTAAAAAATATATATTTTATTGATTTTGTACAGAGAGGAAGGGAGAGAGATAGAGAGTTAGAAACATCGATGAGAGAGAGTCATCGATCAGCTGCCTCTTACACACCCCCTACTGGGGATGTGCCCGCAACCAAGGTACACGCCCTTGACCAGAATCGAACCTGGGACCCTTCAGTCCCCAAGCCAACGCTCTATCCCTTGAGCCAAACCGGTTTCGGCTGAGACATTCTTTACTGTCCAATGTGATTTATTTCTGTACACCTTAGTTATGTAATAGTTAAGTTACTAGAATAATACATATTGCTATAAAATATTACTAGAAGATCAAAAGATCAGGTGACATTTATTGTTATTTTCTATAAATGAACACAATCTCTGGTATGCTAAAGTGACAGGTATTACAAAAACATTCAGATAGGGAGACCTACAGGCTTGATTACAAATGAGGTTTACTATCATAACCCAAGTTTATTGCTTAAAAAAAAAAAAATCTGGGAGCCAACTAGAAACTGAACCACATATAAGCCCTTGAAGGGTAATGTAAATTGGATAAGCTTCCCTATTACAAGAGCAACAAGAAAAAATTCAGACACAAGAATGCATTGCATCTATTCTAAGTTGCTGCTGAAGAAAAAAAAAATGAAAATACTTAATACACATTGTAAAGAGATTTGTTCAAAGAGGATTTCCTAGAGTAGGTGATATTTCAGTCAATTTTTTAAAATGTGAAGAGGTTAGCTAGTTAAGAAAAAGGTGTAGGGGTCCCGGATTGCAGAGGGTGCAGGCTGAAGGACCCCCTACCCCTCACCCTCAACCCCTGTGCACGAATTTCATGCACTGGGCCCCTAGTTTATTATAAAGACAAACCTTTCAATTTTCTGAATTCTGACATTAGCAAGGTGCGTAGATATATAAAATAGTGTTGAAAAAGGATAAAAGACACAGCCCCTCACAAACAATTTCAGGAAATTAAGATTCTCCAAATGACTTAGAGAGCAGGTTAGGGACAAAAACAAAAAGACTGGGGATCTACAGGAAAGCTACTACTAACACAAACTTAATTGAAATAATTTCCTCCAGGACATCTATAACATCATTCAGAACCTTGACGAAGCAATAAAATTGTTAATTTTATTAAATCTCAACCCTAAAGTTCATGTCTTTTTAATATTCTGGGGGACAAAATGGGAAATATTTTGTCAAAGCACTTCTGCATGCCAAAATACACTATGTCAAAGAAAAGCAGGCATGCTATTGTTCAAGCAGCCTCTTTCATGGAACTGTATTTTATTTGAAAGAACAACTAAGAAACAAACTGGTTATTCAGATTTCTAAAAAATAAATGAAATAGCCCTGCTGGGTGACTCAGATAGTTGGAGCATCATCCTGTACACCAAAAGGTTGCCGGTTCGATCCTTGGGGGTGTGTGCCGAAAGCACTAATCAATCTTCTCTCACATCAATGTTTCTCTCTCTCCCTTCTTCCAAAAAAGCAATCAGTGCTTAAAAATCTGATCTTAAAAAAAAAAAAAAAATCAAAATTTTAGAAAACTTTATCTGCCACCACAAGCTTACCAGCTTCCAAATATTTAAAAGCCATTTCTAATTAAATTGTGACATTAATCAATGTGAATTGTTATATTAGGTAATCAAAAGGGAGAAATGCAAAACTGAGTGAAATAGTATTTTCCAAATAACCAAAGCATGTTACAAAATCAGGCATGGTAAAAAAGATTCACTCAGAGTGTGAGAGACCAGTAAATTTTAATGTAACTGAGTATAGAAAGTTTGATGTTTTCAGATTCCACATTACAACTAATCCTGGGTTGAGGTTTGGTGCAGACACATAAAGTATTAAAGAATATCTACAATGATCTAAGAAATCTATTCAAGTACTCTTCTGTTTTTCAACTCTATATCCATGTGAGGTTGGATTCTTCATATACTACAAACCAAAACACATGCAGCAGATATAATGGAGAAGAGAATTCAGATGTCTTCCATTAAGTGACACATTACTGATATTTGCAAAAATGTTAAAACGCCATTCCTCATACTAATTTGTTGCTCTGAAAATAGTTCCTTCACTTTTAAAATGTTAATCGTGTTACAAGTATAAAGTGTTTATTACTATCTAAAATATATATGTATGTCTGTCTGTGTGTATATAAACATATATTTTATATATTTCTTCAATCCTCACCTGAGGATATTTTTCTACTGATTTTTAGAGAGTGAAGAGAGAGGGAAAGACAGAGAGAAACATATCGATTGGTTGTCTCCTCCACATGCCCTGACCAGGGCCTAGACTGAGGAGCCTGCAACCGAGATACATGACCTTGACTGGAATAAAAACCCAGGATCCGCCGGGTCCAGTTTGGCTCAGTGGATAGAGCGTTGGCTTGTGGACTGAAAGGTCCCGGGTTCGATTCCGGTCAAGGGCATGTACCTTGGTTGCGGGCACAACCCCAGTGGGGGGAGGGGGGGTGCAAAAGGCAGCTGGTTGATGTTTCTCTCTCATCGACGTTTCTAACTCTCTGTCCCTCTCAATTCCTCTCTGTGTAAAATCAATAAAATATATTAAAAAAAACAAAACAAAAAAACCCAGGATCCTTTGGTATGAAGGCCAATGGTCTACCACTGAGCCAAACCAACTAGGAATATTTTTATATTTAAATATAAAATATCCAAAAAAAATTCTTGTTATCTAAAAAGTATTTTTAAATTTTTGTTTTAATTTCAAATATAGCAAATATTAATAGTTATAAGCCACATAACCTACTAATTTTTTTTAAACAATCAGTAATTTTTAAGAGTGTAAAAGGACTGTGAAACAAAAGTTTGAGAGCTGCTGGCTTAGAAGTTCTGTAGAAGACCGTCTAGCTCTATACAACTTACTGATTTTGCGATATCGGACAGTTATATAGCCACACTTTGCCTCAGTTTCCTCCTCTGTAGAATGGAGATAATACTAACCTCAAAGGATTATCATGAACATTAAATGAAATAATACATTTAAAGCATTTGGAACACTCCCTGACACAGTAAATATTCAAACTTGAATTATTATATGTAAAGCAGTTTTTAATCAAATTAAAATACTCAAGTTTCAGCCCTGGCCAGGTAGCTCAGTTGGTTATGAGCATTGTTCCAATACACCAAAGTTTTGTGTTCAATCTCCAGTCACGGCACATACAAAAAGTAACCAATGAGTTCGGCCAGTATTGCTCAGTGGTTGAATGCCTACCCATGCACCAAGACCTTTCCAGTTCAATTCCCAGTCAGGGCACATGCCCCGGTTGTGGGCTCAATCTCTCATGAGGGCCATGTAGGAGGCAGCCAATGGATGTTTTTCTCTCTCTCTATCCCTCTCTCCTTCCCTCTCTCTCTGAAAATCAATAAAACCTTAAAAAAAAAAAAAAAAAAAAGGAAAAGAAGCAACCAATGAATAAACAAGTGGTACAGGAAATCAATGTTTTTTTTAAATTTTTTAAAAATATATTTTATTGATTTTTCACAGAGAGGAAGGGAGAGGGATAGAGAACTAGAAACATCGATGAGAGAGATACATCGACCAGCTGCCTCCTGCACACCCCCTACTGAGGATGTGCCCGCAACCAATGTACATGCCCCCACAACCAATGTAAATGCCCCCGACCGGAATCGAACCCGTGACCTTTCAGTCCGCAGACCGAAGCTCTATCCACTGAGCCAAACCGGTTTTGGCAGGAAATCAATATTTTTTTCTCCCTTCCTCTCTAAAAAAATCAACTAAAAAAATTCTGTGACCCTAGCCAGTTTGGCCCAGTGGATAGTGTCGGCCTGTGGACCCCAGTTTCACTTCCAGTCAAGGGGGCACGTACCTCAGTTGCAGACTACTCCCCAACCAGGGCCCTGGTTGGGGCGGGTACAGGAGGCAACTGATAGATGTGTCTGGAATCAATGTTTCACTTTCTCTCTCTCCCCTCCCACTCTAAGAATCAATGGAAAAATATCCTCAGGAGAGGATTAAAAAACAATAATTCTGATTACTGCACAGAGCTCAGAGAGCTACAGACAAAAAAAAAAAAAAAAAGCTTAAGTACTCAGCTTCACATTTAGGAATTTCCGATTTTATCAAATCAAACTATTTGAGTCGCCTTGACACAATCAGCTATTTGAGTTTTAGGACATTTTCCTGGATTTTTACTTATCATATACTTTTTTTTTTTCAAATTCCAATTTACTAAAGCTTTATTATTTTGGGACTCCAGCGAAAGCACTGGCTGTTGGAAGACTAGTAACTCCAAATTCTGAAAAGTTACAGGAAGAGTAGAAAAATAAACACCTCAAGTTATTTTCTCCAAGCAGTAGCCCTTCAACATCAGCAACATGAAAACCATGAACTTACACCTAAAAAAACGAAAGTCTAACTTATTACACATAAGGTTTTGTGAAACTATAAAGAAAGTCAACTTACAGAGTCATGGGTGAGGTATGTATCGCAGTAGTCACAATAGAACCTGGAAAGAGATGGAAGGTGGAGGAAAAGAGATGACAACCAGTTAATAGATGCCCACTCCCGAAGTGCTGGTCACTGAAGGCAAAAAAAAAAAAAATTTAAAAATCTAGTAACGATTCGTACAAGGCAGAGTCCTTACATAAGCCAGGCTTTTTTGTTGCCCAACGCGGAGAGATCCAGATCCCTCCCGGCCTCCTCCCCTCCCCAGACCCTCTCGCTTCCCTGGAAGCTTCAGGAGCCAGAACCCGCTCTGTGCGCCCTCACGGGCCACAACTGGTGGCTGTGACCGCGAACACCCCCAGATTCAGGCCCCCACTCACTTCGGCATGTTGCTCTGCAGGCCGTTGGCACTCGGTTGGCCACTCCGCGACCGCGCCGCCGGAAATGACGCACACAGCCAGCGCCGGCGTCGCGGAATCGCGAGGTCTCCAACGCGACTTCGGAAATCCTCCCCGTCATCCAATCAGCGTGCCCCGCGCCACGGCGACGGCTTCACCGCGTCTGGAGCCGAGTGGGGGCGGGGCTCTCCCGTCCCCTCACCTACAGGAAGACTGGCGCCCTAAGGGTCCCTACGAGGTTCAATCCACGGGCATTTATTTTATCTCAATTCCTGATCCTATAATCTGGAAGCGTGCTATTCATTCTCTGGACCAATATCTAACAGTTACCACTGTGCCAGGCTAACTACTATTAAGTACTGAGGAGAGAGCAGTACAAAACAAGTAAGATCCCCGTCCCCCTGGAGTTGACAATTGCGTTGGGGAAGACGGAATAATAAAGTCAGTATGTCGTAGGTTAGATGGAACCAAGTTCTACGTGGGGTGAAAAATGAATCGGGAAAGCGGAAGTTCGGTTTTAAAAAACAGAAAGCTTGTTATGAATGTGACAACTAAGAAATAACAGGTTGCTTAAAGCAATAAAGCCAGGTGCAATTTTCCATAGCATGTCATATATGTGTGTGTGTATGTGTATGTGTGTATATGTATATGTATATGCATATTTATATGTATATGTATATGTATAATATTTATGGATTTCAGAGAGGAAGGGAGAGAGAGATAGAAAGATAAATGATGAGGGAGAATCATTGATTGGCTGCCTCCCGCACACCCCCTACTGGGGATTGTGCCCACAACCCAGACATGTGCCCTAGACCAGAATCAAACCCCAGAACCCTTCAGTCCACAGGCCAATGCTTTAATCACTAAGCAAACCAGTTAAGGCCATAGCATCTTTGTGTGTGTGTGTGTGTGTGTGTGTGTGTGTGTGTGTGTGTGTGTGTTTTAGCCTCATTAACCCCAGGAGATTGTAGAATAATAAGTTTCAAGTCCCGTTTCGGCTTCCTAGCTGTGCTGCTTGTGCCATTTCCTCCTCTGAAAAATAGTGTGGCTCAGTGGTTGATAACATGGATAATCGTTCATACTTGTGGGGTCTAAGGAAGAATTAAATGTGAAAATGCTTGTAAAGTATTTAGTGCAATGTCTGCACATACAAAAGCTCCTCCTCCCCAAATAGTATCTTTATATAAGAGGAAATTGATAGAAGTTACTTGTCCACAAATATTACCTGTTCTAACAAGGCAAAACTTCCAGCCTAGTCTATCAGACTCTATAATAAAACTGAGGAGGAGGAGCTTTTGATTATTCTGCTTCACATTTTCTGATGGTGGAATAGTAATAATTGCTACTTTGAATGTTTACTATGACCCAGGGGCATTAAATGCATTAATAATTTAATCTACTCAGCAATCCTGTTATTCACATTTCAGGTGAGTAAATTGAGCTTTAACAAGTTTAAGCTTCCACACCCTGAAAGAAAAGTTAACTGTACAATGAAGTTATCAAGCTTCCACCACCCTAAATCAGTCCTAAATCTTAGCATTAGTAATACTAAGAACAATTAATCAGATTCTGTGTGTCTCCTGAGCTTGTCAACATTAAGTAGACACCATTAACTATGATATATTCTTTTTTTTAATTTTTTAATAGATTTCAGAGAGAGGAAGGGAGAGGGAGAGAGAGAGAAAAAAACATCAATGATGATAGAGAATCATTGATTGGCTGTCTCTTGCACTAGGGGTTGAGTCCGCAACCCGGGTATGTGCGCTGACCAGGAATCAAATCATTAACTCCTGGTTCATAGGATGACGTTCAACCACTGACCCATGCCAGCTGGGCACTATGCTGTATTCTTACCAATCAATAAAAAATATTTAAAATAATAGATGTGGGGAAGCACGGGACTTGGTTGGAATGTGTGCAAGGAGGATTCTCCGAAAGGTTGGGGGCCTCTGAGGGAACCTTGCAAAGGTGGCAGCCCCTACCTTAACTTTTCCAAACAAGTCTGATCCTCCGGATGTTTGCTAGAATCTCTATGGTTAGTCTTTAAAGACCCGACCTTGTAGAAGCATGTGCTTTCTCAAGAAAAATTTTCCTGCTGTTCATTTTAGTTCAAGCTATTGTTACAATAAAAAGCTAACGAGGCAGGCAATCAGGGCTATTTGTTTCTAAAGCAAATTAGCCCCTTAGCTTCTCTCTCACAGAAACAAATGAGTAATCTGTTCATCCATCACTCAGGTCTGCTGGTCAGCCCGGCAAATAGAAACAAAGAATTATAGCATTCTATGATAAGAACTATGATAAGACAACTTCATCAAGGAATAATATCATATAGTGTCAATGAGCACAGCTTTATTTATTTATTTTTATTTATTTTTTTATTTTTATTTTTTTATTTTTATTTATTTATTTTTTTAAATCAATCTTTATTGTTCATATTGTTACAAAGGTTCCTCATTTCTTCCCCCTCCACCAGGTTTCCACCCACCCTCTGCCCCCTCCCCATCCCCCATTGTCCTCATCCATAGGTGCAGTTTATGTTCAGTCTCTTCTTCCCTCAATTTCCCCAATAGTAAATCCCTTTTCAGATAGTAAATCAGTTACTTAGCATTTTCTCATATCAATAATACCTCCACATGCCCAATGATACACTTCACACAAAAGACATTTCCCAATAGGTCCACCAGCCTCATCCAGGCCCCACCCAAGGCACTCACAGATCAACACCCCAGCCCTAAACTAACTCAACACATCCAGATCTAAGCCTTCATCACTTGATTCAGCAGACCCTCAAGTTCCCACAAAAGTTTCCAGCCATGTCTGAGAAGCAGCCGTGGGGCAGGGGCAGGCGAGGAGCGAGCTGTTCTGGGCCTGGCTGTTCAGGGCCTGGCCTCTGTTGCTCTGGTTCGTTCCACAACCAGCTGCTCCGGGTCTGGTCACTGCCGCTCCCGACCTAGTTGCTCTGGACTTGGCTGCTGCTGCTCCGGGCCTGGCCGCTCCCAGCCTGGCAGCCGCTGCTCCGGGCCTGGCCGCACCCGACCCGCCTGCTCCCCCGGGCCTGGCCGCTCCCAGCCTGGCAGCCGCTAATGAGCACAGCTTTAGATCTAAAATGCATTGTGTTTGAATTCCAGTACTAGGAGCTATTGCTTTGACTTTGGAGATGTTGCTTAATGTCTTTGTGTTTTAGCTTTCTCATCTGTAAAGTGGGGACAATAATTGTACCTACTTCATAGGTTCATGGCTATGAGGACTGAATAATACATTTTCCATACCTGGGAAGGCACTTCGCACAGTAAGCATACTTAAATTGGTGGATAGTATTGGCATTGTCAATAATAAGAATTGATACTTAAAATAGAGGTCCCTTAAATTCCATGCCCATGAATCCTTCTAGGCCTCTTCATGGCCACATAAAATATGAGCTATGGAAGTCAGAGCCATTTTTCCTCACCATTTGAATAAGAGATTTGAAACTCACTTTGCAGACATCATTGGCTGCTGACACTTCTACCTTTTAGACATTCTTCAGAATCTACAATTCTTTTTTAAAAAATATATTTTATTAATTTTTTACAGAGAGGAAGAGAGAGGGATAGAGAGCTAGAAATATAGATGAGAGAGAATCATCAATCAGCTGCTTTTTGCACACCTCCTGCTGGGGATGTGCCCGCAACCAGGGTACATGCCCTTGACCAGAATCGAACCTGGGACCTTTCAGTTTGCAGGCTGACGCTCTATCCACTGAGCCAAACCGGTTTAGGCAGAATCTACAATTCTTAATTCTAATTCCAGACCATAGGGCCCTGAAATGTTGGGGAGAGGCTGAATCCCAGAGGGGAACTTGCTTCTGCACTTTCAGCTGTCCATCCAGCTCAGAGGGGGCTCATCTGTGGATAGATGGCTCTCTGGGGAGGGTCAGATCATTGTGGCTTCCCTTCTCCCCCAACTTATCCTTTTGAACTGAGACCTCGCTGCCATGAAGTGGACTGAGAAGGCTGAAACTTGATCTTTGTATCTGGAAACAACAGCAGGGCACAGGGCCAGTTGTAGAAGCTGTCACCAGACCTCCAGGTAGGTGTGAACTAGCTGTGGCTGAGAATTCATGACAGTGGCTGGTGAGAGGAATGGGAATCCTGCTGGGACTTCACCCCATTGTCATCGCACTCTACCCTGCAATTGAGAGTTGACTTAGCTGCTGCTTTCCAAGGCCAGTGCCTGGAGACAAGACTTTTGCCACCTAGACTAAGCAAGTGAGAACAACACTGGGACAACAGTGAGGATGCCCATCTGGCACCTATAGGATGGCGGCAAAGCCCATTCATTTCGCCTGGTGGAGTAGCAGGGCGAATAATTATTCTTCAGTTCTGCTGTTATTGTCTTGCCTCCCTCACAGTACACAGAGAGTTCACTGATGGGGACAGAAAAAGCCAAAGCCCCAGGGCCAGGGGAGCAAGTTCTTTTTTACCTTTTTAGGATTGTTTTGGATTTTCAAAATTTAAAGTATAGTTGACATACAATATTATAGTAGTTTCAGGTGTACAACATAGTGATTCTACATTTATATAATGTGACCACCACAATATGTCTAGTAAGTGTCACTGAACAAAATTATTACAAGCCGAAACCGGTGTGGCTCAGTGGATAGAGCGTTGGCCTACGGACTGAAAGGTCCTGGGTTCGATTCCAGTCAAGGGCATGTACGTTGGTTGTGGGCACATCCCCAGTAGGGATGTGCAAGAGGCAGCTGATCGATGATTCTCTCTCATCAATATTACTAACTCTCTATCCCTCTCTCTTCCTCTGTCTGTAAAAAAATCAATAAAATATACTTTAAAAAAAACAACAAAGTTATTACAATATTGACTAGCCCTAGCTGGTTTAGCTCAATGGATAGAGCCAAATATTGGGATGACACTATAACCAACTGAGCTCCTCAGAGGGCCCTTGGGTTTTCTTTACTGGTGAAACTGAGACCCAAAGAAGTGATATTAAGGACAAAGGGATGCATATATCTTTTTTAATGTATGCTTTCATTTTCTTCAAATAAATACTCAGAAGTGGAACATATGATTTCACTTATATGTGGAATCCTAAAAAACAAAATCACATAGCAAAGACAGGATTTGAACCCAGGAATTGAGAGTCCAGTGCTTATGCTCTTTCCACTGAACACGCTGCATATACATCTGAGACCTTCAAAAAAATCTTGGCCTGAGTGTTACCCAGTAACTCCCGTACTACAATTGATGAGCTGGAGTTTTTAAATTAAGTACAGTTCTTCAAATCGCCAATATATAGTCCCCCTGCTGGAAGGCCTTTTACCTACAAAGGACTATTAAAAGGTGAATCTTACTATGCATAATTTATACTTTAAATAGAGGCCTGGTGCACGAAATTCATGCACAGGGGTGTGTGTCCCTCAGCCCAGCCTGCACCCTTTCCAATCTGAGGACACATGCCTGAGTTTTGGACTTGATCCCCAGAGTGGGGCGTGCAGGAGGCAGCCAATCAATGATTCTCTCTCTTCGTTGATGTTTCTATCTCTCTCCTTTTCCCTTCCTCTCCAAAGTCAATAAAACATATTTTTTACAAGTATATAATTAAAAAAAAATCAATGGGGAAATATCTTCAGGTGAGGATTAACAAAAAAAAAAAAAGAAAGAAAGAAAGAAAGAAAGAAAGAAAGAAAGAAAGAAAGAAAGAAAGAAAGAAAGAAAGAAAGAAAAAGAAAGAAAGAAAGAAAGAAAAAAAGAAAGAAAATACCCTAACCAGTTTGGCTCAGTGGATAGAGCGTCGGCCTGCGGACTGAACCGTCCCAAGTTCGATTCCGGTCAAGGGCATGTACCTTGGTGGTGGGCACACCCCCAGTAGGGGGTGTGCAGGAAGCAGCTGATTGATGTTTCTCTCTCATCGATGTTTCTAACTCTCTTTCCCTCTCCCTTCCTCCCTGTAAAAAAATCAATAAAATTTACTTCAAAAAAAAAGAAGAAAAAGAAAAGAAGGAAAAAAGAAAAGGAAAAGGAAAGCCATCGACTGAGAGAATATATTTATAAAACATTTATTTCGCAAATGCTTTCATTCAGAATATATTAAAAACTTTTCGCAAGTCAATAAGAAAGGTACCCAAAATTGAGCAAAAGATTTGAACACTCACAAAATAAAAAAATAAGCCCATAGGTTTGGCTCAGTGGTAGAGCATCGGTCTGCAGACTGAAAGGTCCCGGATTCAATTCCGGTCAAGGGCATGTACCTGGGTTGCAGGCACATCCCCAATAGGGGGTGTGCAAGAGGCAGCTGGTTGATGTATCTTTCGAGCTCTCTATATCTCTCTCCCTTCCTCTCTGTAAAAAATCAATAAAATATATATTTTTAAAAAGCCCATAAAAAAGTTACAAAAATGTTACTAATTAGGGAAAGGCAAATTAAAACCACAAGAAACCATCACAAACCCACTATAATGGCAAAAATTAAAAAGACTGATAATACCAATGTCTCATTTATTGCTGACAGGAGTGAAAAATGATACAACTACTTTGGGAAAATGTTTGGTGGTTTCTTGTAAAGTTCTTTATACACCTACCTGATGACCCAAGAAACCAACTCCTCAGCAATTATTCAAGAGAAATGAAACAGCCAAGACCGGTTTGGCTCAATGGATAGAGCGTCGGCTTGGGGACTGAAGGGTTCCGGGTTCGATTCCGGTCAAGGGCATGTACCTTGGTTGCGGGCATATCCCCAGTGGGGGGGGTGCAAGAGGCAGCTGATCGATGACTCTTTCTCGTCGATGTTTCTAGCTCTCTATCTCTCTCCCTTCCTCTCTGTACAAAATCAATAAAATATATTTTTTAAAAAAGAGAGAAATGAAACATATGTTCATAAAGAGACTTGTGTAAAAATGTTCAAATTAGTTCTCTTCATAATAAGCTCAAGCTAGAAACAACCCAAATGTCCATCCCAGTAGCATGGTTAAACAAATTCATACAATAGAAAGCTACTCACCAATAAAAGGGAACAAACTACTCAGATACATGGTAACATAAATGAACTTCATAGGTACAAACATTGTGCTGAATGGAAGAAACCAGACACAAAAAGGTGCATGCCATTTTCTCAATTATACCAAGAACTAAAACACGAAAAACAAATTTATGGTGGAGTAAAATGGAAAAGTGGTTGTGTCTGGGCATGTCAAATTGCACAGGCAATGGAAATGATGGCAATGTTTTATATTTTGGTAGGAGTGTAAGTTACATAAGTATAGGCATTTATCTAACCTCATCAAATTGTGCTAAGATTTGTGTATCTCACTGCCCCCCCCCCAAAAAAAACAACACACCAAACTTCTGTAAATAAATATTGACCTGTACTTGGTAGATTAGGCTTGAGCAAGAGAGAAAATATATTGAGGGTGACGGGAACTAGTTTTCTCACAGTTGGGCAAAGGAAGTTATAGAAATGGAGAGGGATCTGGGACTGGTTGGGCTCAATGAAAGGTCCCAGGTTCGATTCCGGTCAAGGGCATGTACCTTGGTTGCAGGCATATCCCCAGTAGGGGGTGTGCAAGAGGCAGCTGATCGATGACTCTCTCTCATCGATGTTTCTAACTATCTCTCTCCCTTCCTCTCTGTACAAAATCAATAAAATATATTAAAAAAAAAAAAAAAAAGAAATGGAGAGGGAAAACTTGCCATCTGATGCTGGGTTAGAACTGGAGGTATCAGTATGAACTCCTGGTTTCTACAAATTTCCTGGCTTTGTCTCCTGAGAGAGCCTAGAGAAGCAGTTATATATTAGTTACAATGAGCATAAGGAACACCCATATCTTATCTTCTAAATACCACTCTTCAATTAGGGAGCCGGGGTATCTTGGAGAACAAACTTCTGCAGAGAAAGTATAAGATGAACCTGACACATCTTGTGCCAGAAATAAGAAAGTGGTGATATATGGAAAGAACCCAGAAGCCAGCTTGAAGGGGCTCACACTGCCAAGCCTGACACAGTCTTTGAGCATCAGAAATAAATAATGATAGTCATGGATTATAACCCAGGGAATTAAATAAGAATCCATGAGTCGCCGAAACCAGTTTGACTCAGTGGATAGAGCATCGGCCTGTAGACTGAAAGGTCCCAGGTTAGATTCCAGTCAAGGGCACATCCCCAGTGGGGGGGGTGGGGTGCAAGAGGCAGCTAATCGATGATTTTCTCTCATCGATGTTTCTGGCTTTCTATCTCTCTCTCTTCCTCTCTGTAAAAAATCAATAATATATATATTATTGGATTCATATATATAAAAGAATCCATGAGTCTATTCTGATATAAATAAATGGGGCAGAGGAGGAGATCTTCCTGACAGAATTACAGCTACTAATAGGAAGGAATGGTGAAGTTAGAAAATCATCATACTAGTAGATGCTAAAACTTGAGGGTTAAAGTGTAATGAGAAAAAGCCTCAAAATATCTACCCATAATTTACTTTTTAGTTATAAAAGGGAAATCAGTAACTTCACAGTGGATAGATCTGTCAGCCTTTACCTTAACCAAGTGATCAAAATTAACATTGTTAATCCTATCTAATAAAGAGAGGATATGCAAATTGACCATCACTCCATCACAAATACGGTGACACCTATAGCCACAAGATGATGGTGCCCAGTCCTCTCAACCCTGCTGGAGTTCCCCAGTCCCAAGGGGTCGAGAGGGAGCCACTGAGAATGGGCAGCATGAGCAGCCTGGCAGAATCCTTGCTTTGTTGCCACAGCAATAAGGCAAGCATTCCACCCTGGCTGCAGAGGGCCTCTGAGCAGCAGGCACGAAGTGGCTGGGGGTTGGGGATAAACTTGTATTGTCACCCTGGTGATGAGGCAAGCGTTTCATGCCCAGCCACGGATGGGCCTCTGGCTGGGGAGGGCAGTTGGGGTCAATGAGGCTGGCAGGGGAGATGTTTTGGGGTGATCAGGCCAACAGGGGTGGGGGCAGTTGGAGGGGAGCAAGCCTGCAGGGGGGGGACAGTTGGGGGCGAACAGGCTGGCAGGCAGAATGATTAGGGGTGATTGGGCAGGCAGGCAGGTGAACAGTTAGGAGCCAGCTGTCCCAGATTGCGGGAGGGATGTCTGACTGCCAGTTTAGGCCTGATCCTACAGGGACATCCCCCAGCAGTTGGACATCCTCCAAGGGGTCCCAGATTGGAGAAGGTGCTGGCAGGACTGAGGGGACTCCCCCCTCCCCCCCGGCCCAGTATTGAGATAAACCTGTTACAAGACAAAATTTGGGCCCAGAGCAGATCTCTGTAGAGCCAGTCAGTCTATAGTGTGTGGGTTCTTGACTTTTCACAGGAAAGATTTCACACCTTGAGTTCAGGTGATTTTGAGAGTATATTCATTGTTTATTTATTTATGTATTTTGGTTAATGGTCACTCTATGATATTTTTTTTTTACTATCCTTTTTAGAGAGAAGAATGAAGGGAAAAAGGGAGAGAGAGAGAGAGAGAAAGAGAGAGAGAGAGAGAGAGAGAGAGAGAGAGAGAGAGAGAGAGAGAGAGAGAGAAAGGGAGATATCAATGCGAGACTGGTTGTGTCCCCCTTTTTTATTTAATTCTTTTTTCTTTTTGGTTGCCTCCTTTATGCACCTGGACTTAAGTCAGGGAGCAAACAGCAACCCAGGTACATGCTCTTTACTGGGAATTGAACCTGCAAACCTTTAGTATTCAGGCCAATGCTCCAACCACTATGAAACACTGGCCAGGGCAAGAATATAGTTATTAAAGCTGGGGACAGTGAAACAAAGGGAGAAGTTATGGGTAGAAGAAACAGCAGGAGAAAGTCAGAGAAATAGGGAGCCTTGGAGCCAGGTTCAGGGGGTAAGTCCAGTACAAGCTGCTGCTACCCACTGCTCCTCTGGTTGCAAGTTTCATGGTGTCCTTAGAGTTTATGAGAAAAAGAACAGAGATACAAGGCATGGGTTCTTTGTCTTGAGGCTTTTTATCTTCCTTTGGTGGGTGGGAACCCTACAGGAGGTCTCAGGGGAAGGTCTTAACAGAATATTCATTAGCTTTCCAGGTGTGTCTTTAAATATGTTGATTCATGAAACTATGCACATTGAGGGGTTAGGGTTATATTACCTGGTTAGTTTTTTTTAAATAATATATTTTATTGATATTTTACAGAGAGGAAGGGAGAGAAACAGAGAGCCAGAAACATTGATGAGAGAGAAACATCTATCAGCCACCTCCTCTACACACCCCACTGGGGATGTGCCCACAACCAAGGTACATGTCCTTGACCAGAATCGAATCTGGGACCCTCCAGTCCGCAGGCTGACACTCTATCCACTAAGCCAAACCAGTTTTGGCGTTACCTGGTTAGTTTTATTTTTAAAGACAATCATCAAAGACAGACCAAGACTGACACAGGTCTGCCCAGGGCCGGTCTGGAATGTGTAAACCATTTGCTCCTAAGTGTCCTTGGCCAAGGAAGATAAAACTTTATGTTTTATTAACTGGCTGTAAAGTGTTCAAATTTTTTACCTTGTTTCATTATTTTGTCTCTGTTTCCTTTATTCCACTTGTCAAGGAATTTCCCTAGTTTTTTACTATCCTGTCACAAACCAACATCATGTACCTCCTGAAATGATGTCATATTCCTGTCAAAATGTGTAATCTGAATTTAAGAATGAGAGAACATCAGCCAGACAAAAATTGAATGACATTCTGAAAAAAATAAAAACCTGTACTTTTCAAAAATGCCAAGGTTGAGAAAGACAAAGTAAAGCTGAGGAACTCACTTATAAGTAACCTTATTTGTTTATTTATTTATTAATCCTCACCTAACAGTATTTTTCCAATGATTTTTAGAGAGAGTGGGAGGGTGGAGGAGGGACAGAGACAGAAATATTAATACATTGATTGGTTGTCTCCTGCACGCACCCTGACCAGGGCCAGGGATCGATTCTACAATCAAGGTACATGCCCTTGACTGGAACTGAACCCCAGGACCCTTCAGTCATCAGGCGGACACTATCCACTGAGCCAAACCAGCTTAGGCAGAAACCTTATTTATAAGATTCCAGATTAGAGAAGACTAAAAATTAATGACAATTAAGTACAAATATGATTCTGAACAGGATGTTAGTTTGAGAATAGATATAAGCAAAATGGAACCTATCTGGACACTTGCTATATATTAAATGTGGACTGTATTTCCTATGGCTGCTGTAACAAATTACCATGTGTTTGGGGCATTAAAATAACACACATCTATTCTCTTACAGTTCTGGGCCTAGGTTCGAAATCAGCTTCACTGCACTGAAATCAAGGCGTTGGCAGAGCTGTACTCTGCTTGGTGTGGTCAGGCACACAAAGCCCCCCAGTTGCTGTTGAGTAAATGATAAAAATATGAATGTGAAGTGGGGCAAAATAAAAGGTATACAGGACTTCCTGGTGTTATTTTTGCAACACATCTGTAAGTGTGTCTATGTTACAATTTAAAGTCCCCATCCTAAGGGTTTTAAGAGCGAAGATTCTAGGGGAGGTCCCAGGGAAAAATCTTAATAGACCATTCAGTAGCTTTCCAGGTATGTCCATTCAGAGCTGTGGTCTCACTGATGGATTGGCCAGCCCCAGGGCAGGGGTCGTTATTCATTGCAGCTGGTCCTGACGTCAGCCTTGGCGGTTTTACTGCTTATCTGGCCCTGGAGCTGAAAAACAACTGAGTCATTCATAGATGTTATATCTAGGGAGGAGAGGTCAGGGGGTCCAAATGGGTGACCAGTGATTTCCTGGGGGAGGAAAAATACCCTGGGGGTAAGGTCCCACCCTTTTGATTGTCCTTTGCTAGGCATCTGGAGCTTTCCACCCTGGTGACCCTCTGCACCTGGCCATCCTCCTTGCTCTGCTCATGTCTACCTGCCTACATCAATACTAGCTATGCAAAGTTGAGCAATTTATTTAAATCCCTTCTAAGTTTTTTCATTTATCAAACAGAGACAATAATACCACACAAGGTTGATGCATTAAATAAAGTACATAATATACATAACATGCGTAGCACAGTGCCTGGCACAGAGCCAGCCATAAGTGTCTATTGTTAGCATTCTATAACTCTCACATCGCTTCTCGTCCTGGTTACATCAGTTCCAGGCTAGTGGTGGAGCTATTCAGGTCAAACCTTTCCTTGTGCTGGACATTTGTTCCTTGGTCTCTGCCCACAACATAACATAGATTTGTTTGTTTGTTTGTTTGTTTGTTTGTTTTTACGTAGATTAGTCTAATCAAAAAGAAAGAGCAAGGCCTTAGAACAGACCCACATGGCAGGATGTAATACAAAGAGCAGTGAGTCATTTTGCAAAATACACCTCCATGCCTAGGTCTGGGGGCAGTGCGGGCACCCTGAGTCTCTGGGGTTTGCCCCTCTCATTATTCTAAACAACAGGTGTTGGCAAACTTCCACCAAAGCGGGCTGAATTATCTATTTTCTACTCTGGAATTTAGAGGGAAAGGAAGGAGTGGTATCCAGGGAGGTCGGGTCAACAGCTGTGGGAGTTCACACATTCTCCACACTCGATGCCACGGAAGTTTCAGATGGGTCTGTCCAAAGAGGTCCAACTAGGGGCACGGTGGGCCTCTTGGTGACCTGAAAAACAGAACACCGGCCTCCAAAGTCTCGTGTCTGACCATTTCTTTTCTGCCAGATAGAAACACCCCTCTTCATCTGGAAATGGGCACCTGGGTCCAGAATCTGGGCCCTAGAGCTGGGGAGCCCCATTTCCTGTGCATAATCAAGCCAGGACTTGGCCCACCATCAGCGAGGGTGATTTAACCTTCCAGTTAGTGACCAGAGTTGAGGAGTTTAGCAAATTTGGTAAACGATGTAATTTATGATGATGTAGCCACGTTAATACTCTTTTAGACTGGCAGATGTCCGAGTTCTGGTTTCATAAACTAGCAGCTTTGAACACAGTAAAGTAAAAACTCAAGACAAATGTGGATGTAAGAGGAGTGGGGTCAGCGCTCCTCTCCTCCGGGCAAGACCCAAAGTCCAGACAGTCCTCCCCCAGGATGACCGCTAGGCCCTGCCTAACTGTGCTTTTTTTTTTTTTAATTGATTTTTAAATATATTTTATTGATTTTTTACAGAGAGGAAGGGAGAGGGTTAAAGAGCTAGAAACATCGATGAGAGAGAAACATTGATCAGCTGCCTCCTGCACACTCCCTACTGGGGATGTGCCCGCAACCAATGTACATGCCCCTGACCGGAATCGAACCTGGGACCTTTCAGTCCACAGGCTGACACTCTATCCACTGAGCCAAACAGGTTTCGGCATAATTAATTTTTTAAGGAGAAGAGGGAGATGGATAAAGTCAAAACATCGTTGAGAGAGAAACATCAATCAGCTGCCTCCTGCACACCTCCTACCGAGGAGGTACCTGCAACCAAGGTATATACTCTTGACCGGAATCGAACCTGGGATCCTTCAGTCCACAGGCCAATGCTCTATCCACTGAACCAAACTGGTTAGGGCATAACTGTGCTGTATTTGCTCACTAACTTCTGACCTCCTGCACTCTGGACCTTGCCTGTCTTAACCTGTGGTCCTTTTCCATTTCCCCGTGACGTTAGTGGACTCAGTGGACCTGGCTCCTTTCTGTTGGTATCAACCTGATCCTGGGGCACCCTGTTTTCCTACCACTTACCAAAGGTGCTCCTGGATTGTTGTAATGGGTGTTCTTAGGTTGGGGGGAGAGGGGGTAGGCCCTTTGGAAGGTAGTTAGGCAACTGTCCCTTATTGCAGAATTTCAGGGCCATCCTTACACTGTGTGTCACATAATTAATACCCGTTGGGTTGTGAAAGTTGGGGACTTTGAGTTTCCGGAAATGGTTATAAAGCTGTGTTTCCTCACCACTGATTCCACTTAAATGGTGTATTTATATGGAGTGGCTTGCTGTTAGGGAGGCTCATGCTCTCCCCAGGCCACCTCCCAGTGCCTCCACTCCCCATCCCTGGTCAGACATGAAAATAAATGTGTGGAGAACATCTGAAATCAAAGGTTGTGGCAGTTTGTAGCCACCACCAGCATCTTCCAGAAGGTCAGGAAGTGACATAACTGAAGCGAGACTAAAATGAAAGCTAGGAGAGGAAAGAAAAAGGAGAAAGACTTTGCCAGAAGCAAATCTGCACGGGAGGGCTCTGAATCTCTTTCTGCGGTTCCAGAAAGGCTTAGTCAAAAGGCTTTTGTGGAAGAGGAAGGCGGGTCCTGTGTGCGGTGACTCCAGCTCACGATCTAAGTCCTCCAGGTTCCAGTTATGTAAGCCTGTGAAATTGTTTAGCTTTCCCAGTAGGTGTTTCGGTCCCTGCAATGAGGTCAGTGACCCATGCCACACCACAGGTTGACGTGAGGCTCCAGAGAGATAACGGTTTGTTACGTATTATAATTTTCAGTTTACCTAAATGCTTTTGAACTTTTTGAAATTTCTTCTAAACATTTTAGGGAACCTGCCAATCATTTCAAATGCAACTTGTTTTTGTAAATTCCCCTTCTTCCTCCCACATATAGGTCAGTCCAGAGTCTGTAAAGTCCCTTTTCGCAAAACAAATGCCCCGGGGAAAAGGCATAGTAACACCTTCCAAGTCAATGAATGCTTCAGCTGGGAGCAGGCGTGGCAGTGGGATGGGCAGGAAGGACCACTTGTGGGCTGGAGCTCTGTAAAGAGGCTCCTGAGACCTGACAGCGGGGAGACTGTTTGCTGAGGGGAGAACTGGGCCGAGCAAAACCACCTTTCAGCACTTTTTTCCAGGTACCCATTCCTGTACAAAGGGTTGGAATCATTTGTTTCCTCTCTGTGACATTTGTAAATGTGTACGGATAAATTATATTTAATCCGGTCCCTTAACTGACAAACAACTAATGA
The DNA here is from genome assembly GCA_963693515.1 of Pipistrellus nathusii. Classification (NCBI taxonomy): domain Eukaryota; kingdom Metazoa; phylum Chordata; class Mammalia; order Chiroptera; family Vespertilionidae; genus Pipistrellus; species Pipistrellus nathusii. Next base: position 83,043,567 of record OY882863.1, read on the forward strand.
CCAGATGTCAGCTCCCGGTTCACCAGTGAGAAATAAATTAGGAAGAGGCCAAAACCGGTTTGGCTCAGTGGATAGAGCGTTGGTCTGCAGACTGGGGGGTCCTGGGTTCGATTCTGGTCAAGGGCATGTGCCTTGGTTGCAGGCACATCCCCAGTGTGGGGTGTGCAGGAGGCAGCTGGTCGATGTTTCTCTCGCATCGATGTTTCTAGCTCTCTATCACTCTCTCTTCCTCTCTGTAAAATCAATAAAATATATTTAAAAAATAAATAAATAAATTAGGAAGAGACCAGGAACATATTGAACATTCGCAGGAGAAAAGCTCAGAATTTTTCTTTTCTACTGGGGCAGAAGCCTGGCCTTTTTTTTTTTTTTTTTTTTTTTAATGGGAAGTTTTTGAGCCCTTAGTTTCAGTCTTAATATTCACCCTCCAAACACTGATGAATAGCTTTCTTCTTGCTGCTTTGACACTTTTATTTATTTATTTATTATTTTTTAAAAATATATTTTATTGATTTTTACAGAGAGGAAGGGAGAGAGAGAGAGTTAGAAACATCGATGAGAGAGAGTCATCGATCAGCTGCCTCTTGCACACCCCCTACTGGGGATATGCCCGCAACCAAGGTACATGCCCCTGTCCGGAACCGAACCCGGGACCCTTCAGTCCCCAAGCCGATGCTCTATCCATTGAGCAAACCGGTTTCGGCTGCTCTGACACTTTTAAATAAAACTTTTAAAAAATTAAATTGTAATTGTTGACAGAAAAATATTAATCTTGATGAATTTTTACCGTATTTTCCGGCATATAAGACGACTTTTGAAACAAAAAAAAGTCAACTGAAAATCGGGGCAAAAGACCAAAATTGCACAAAAATTACCTGCAGATCTTGACGGCAAGGTAAGTCTTTTCTTTGAAGTGGGGGTTACAGTGAATATAGGCCTAAACCTATGTTTTAACTGTAAAATTAGGGGGTCGTCTTATACACCGGAAAATACGGTACCTATGCACACACCGGGGTAACTCCATCAAGGTGCACCAAACCTTCCCAGTACCCACGGAGGCTCTCCCAAGCTTGCACTCAGGCAATAACCATTGCCCCCTCACCACCTCCCCAGACAACCACCTCTATCAGCAGAGATTAGTTTCACCAGTTTTATAAATGGAATCACACAGATATGCTCTTTGGCATATGCTCGCTAGCCATCCATGATGTTGCATATAGCAGGAGTTCTTCTTTGCATTTAGTATTCCATTGTGTGGATAGATCACAATTTATCCTTCCTACTGTCCATTGCCATTAGATCGTTCCTAAATTTGGGTGATTATGAGTAGCACTACTTATAACGCTACCAGCCATAGATATAATCTCTATTAACATTTTATACATATTATAGTATTTATTAAAGTTTATATGTATAGTTTTCTTTTTCAAAAGGTGTATGATACTGTATTTATTTTATTAACTTTAAAAAATATATTTTATTGATTTTTTACAGAGAGGAAGAGAGAGGGATAGAGAGCTAGAAACATCTATGAGAAAGAATCATCGATCAGCTGCCTCTTCCACACCCCCTACTGGGAATGTGCCAGCAACCAAGATACATGCCCTTGACTGGAATCGAACCTGGGACCTTTCAGTCCACAGGCCGAGGCTCTATCCATTGAGCCAAACCGGCTTTGGCTATTTTGTTAACTTTTAAAAACTTATATTTTAATAAATATTAATAAATGGTTATCTTTGTAACTTACTTAAAATTTTTTTAAATATATTTTTTATTGATTTTAGAGAGGAAGGGAGAAGGAGAAATAGAAACATCAATGATGAGAGAGAATCATTGATTGGCTGCCTCCTGCATGCCCCTTACTGGGAGTCCCAAACTCAGGTATATGTCCTGATCAGGAATTGGACCAGGAATTGAACCATGAATTTCTGATTCATAGGTCGAGGCTCAACCATTGAGCTACACGAGCTGGGTGAATGACTTTTTGTTGTTGTTGTTAATCCTTACCCAAAGGCTTTAAAAAAAATATTTTAAAGAGAGAAAGAGAGAGAGGGAAGGAGGCAAGAAGAGGGAGAAAGAGAGGGAGAGGGAGAGAAACATCAATCGGTTACCTCTCGTACACACCCAGACAAGGGAACAAACCTGAAGTCTGCATATGTACCCTGACTGGAAATCAAACCTTGAACTAGTAACCCTCCAGTGGGATGTCAGTTCAACGAACTATATCACACCAGCCAGGGCTGGCTGGGTTTTATGGTAAATATATTCTTTTTAAAAAAATATATATATTTTATTGATTTTTTACAGAGAGGAAGGGAGAAGGATAGAGAGCTAGAAACATCGATGAGAGAGAAACATCGACCAGCTGCCTCCCGCACAACCCCCACCGGGGATGTGCCCACAATCAATGCACATGCCCTTGACTGGAATCGAACCCGGGACCCTTCAGTTCGCAGACCGACACTCTATCCTCTGAGCCAAACCGGTTTTGGCGTAAATATATTCTTAACTTTTTAAAAAATTGGGCAATAAAAATAAATCTCAGTTTTAGTGGTCAAGTACATATCATGTGTCAAGAATTCCAGCTTCCTGTGGCTTAGTTGGAGAAGAATAAATTTATTTTTAAATATATTTTTATTGATTTCAGAGAGGAAGGGAGAGGGAAAGATAGAAACATCAATGATGAGAGAGAATCATTGATCAGCTGCCTCCTACACGACCCACACTAGGGACAAAGCCCACAACCAGGCATGTGCCCTGATCAGAAATCAAACTGTGACTTCCTCTTGATTTATTGATTGACACTCAACCACTGAGCCACACCAGCTAGGTGAAAGAGCGTTGTTTTAAGAGTCATTAGTCTGGAGTCATGCCAGAGCAGTCTACTTCCATACCAGAATTTCAAAAAAGGGATCAATAAGCTTTTCAGAGCTTCAATTCCCTAATCTTAAAATTGGAGCTAATAATTTCTTATATCAGGAATTGGAAGAGCCCACCAATAGGAGACTGATCGAATAAGATATAGCCATTGAAAATGGAAATGTAAATTTATATTTATTGATGTAAAAGCTATTTTCAACATACTCTGAATGAAAAAAAAAGCAGTCTAGAGAGATGGGTATAGTATGATGCCACTGAGGCAAATTATACAAATGGAGACTTATAGGAAAGATATTTATGCCTGGCTGGTGTGGCTCAATGGGTGAGCCTTAACCCCTGCACCTGGAGATCACCTGTTCGATTCCCTGTCAGGGCACACGCCCAGGTTGCAGGCTCAGTCCCTAGAGTGGGATGTGCAGGACACAATCTATCAATGATTCTTATTGACATTGGTGTTTCTCTTTTCCCTCTTCCCTTCCTCTCTGAAACAATAAAAACAATAAAATAAAATGAAACCCCTCAAAGAAAATTAGGAAAAATCTTCATGATATTGGACTTGACAATGATTTCTTGGATATAACACTATTAAAAGCACAGGCAACAAAATAAAAAATAGACAAATGGGACTACATTAAATTTAAATTTTTGTGTACCAACGAACAGAAGAAAATATTTTCAAATGACATATCTGATAAGGGGTTAGTATCTAGAATATATACGAACTCCTATGACTCAAAAAAAATCAATCTTATTAAAAATGGGCAAAGTTCTTGAATAGACATTACTCCAAAGATCATTTATATATGGCCAACAAGAATATGAAAATATGCTCAAATCATTAATCGTCACAAAATGCGAATCAAAACCATAACAAAATATCACCTCATATCCATCAGAATGTCTGTCAGATAAAGCAAAACAAGACAAAACAACCAGTGTTAGCAAGGATGTATAGAAACTGGAACCCACGTGCACTGTTGGATGGATTGTAAAATGGTGCAGCCACTATGAAAAACAGTATGGAGGGTTCTTTAAAAAAGAAACTCCTACATGATCCTGAAACCTCACTTCTGGGCACACATCCAGAATACTTGAGAGCAGGGTCTTGAAAAGATATTTGCACATTCATGTTCATAGTAGCATTATTCACAATAGCCATGAGGTGGAAGCAGCCCAAATGTCCATCAACAGATTAATGGGAAAACAAAATGTGGTACCTACACATACAATGAAATATTGTTCAGCCTTAAAAAGGAAGGACATTCTGACATAGGCAGTAACATGGATGAACCTTGAGGACATTATCTAAAGTGAAATGAGCAAGTGTGAAGTGAAAAGGCAAATACCGTATGATTCCACTCATCCATGAACATTAACAGTAGTCAAATTCATAGAAACAGAAAGTAGAATGATGCTTGCCAGGAACTGGAGGGTGGGAGAAGGGGAGGTCTTTAACCGGCACAGAGTTTCAGTTTTTGCAAAATGAAACTGTTTTGGAAATAGGTTGTGTAGCCATGTGAATATGCTGAACAAAACTGAATTGTACACTTAAAAATGGTGAAGCGTAGCCAAAACCAGTTTGGCTCAATGGATAGAGCGTCGGCCTGCAGACTGAAGGGTCCCAGGCTGGATTCCGGTCAAGGGCATGTACATTGGTTGCAGGCACATCCCCGGTGGGGTGTGTGCAGGAGGCAGCTGGTCAATGTCTCTCTCATCGATGTTTCTATCTACCTCTCTCCCTTCCTCTCTATAAAAAATCAATAAAATATATATTTTTTTAATTGGTGAAGGGTAAATTTTAAGTTTTTTTTCTTAATCACAATGAAAACAATAAACAAATGCCAAATGATTTTGTCATAATTTGTTCCCTCACTAGCCTGTTCCTCAAACCTGTGGGGAACCATCCAGGCCCAGGGAAGGTCTCCCTCGGCTCTTCCGTTTTCCCAAGTTCTATGGCTTCTCTGTGTACTGCTTATTTGGCACTTGAACCTATGATGCTTTGCACTGTTTGAATGCCTTTAAATAGTTATTTCTAGAAGTGCATGTCCTTGTCTCTCCCATTGTTATGTAATACCTTAATATTTAATATTCACAAACACTCATGCCCACTTCATTTAAACTTCCATTCCTGGGAAATAAGTGCAGGATAGAAGTTTTGGCTGTGGGCTAAGCTTAGTATATAAGTACTAATTGTAGCTATACTAGTATTTGAAATTCCAAATGTTTTTTCTTTCTTTTGTTTGATTTTTTTTCTCTTTCTTTTAAGGAATAAAGTATATGTTATTTATCATGCCTTTTGGCTTAATCCTACTGAGTTAAGAACATTAACAATAACTGGCATACAACAAAGTTCCTGAAACACAGCAGATGAGTTACTTTACATACACATTGTAAGCATACTACATAGTTATAAGACAGAAGTAACCATAGACATTTTTTAAAACAGCAAAAATATACAAAACATTTACAACTGGAAATAATACTGGCCAAGTGCCCGGTGTTTTATCCCAGAGACACACCACAGAAATCCAAAGTTAAGACAACAACGTCACAAAATGTTTTGAATATTAAGAATGTGTTTTTTGGGAGTGGACACAATAACAGCTTTTCCTTTGGCTTCAGATAGTCAGCAGTTTGCAGTGATTAAACTTAGAATTAGGAGGCAGAAGCCCCTGAGGAGTCAGAATTCTGAGCCAGGAGACCAGGAAGGGAGCACACCTGTTTCTCCATGACACTCAGTTCGGGCTCCCACCGTGAAGAGCTGATGGGCAATTGTTGGATGGTGTGAGTGACTTTTGCACCTTCACTGCAATGAATGATAGTTTGTGAAATGCATGTCTCTTTTAAAATATAACTGTCTGTATCCCAGCAGGTGAAGCAGCAGGCACTGTTCGCAGCCTGGGGTAACATATACCCCACCCAACTATGGGCTCTGTAAGCAGGGAGCATGAAGGTGCTAAGCAGCCCGGAGTTGCTGTCAGTGTCACCGTGGAGTTGATTGTAGTCACCTTTCTACCATATTAATTACAATCATAGCCGTACTCTTTTTCTTGGCATTGTAATTGGAAGCTTCTCGCCAATACCTTATTCCTAGGAATGCATTTGGGGCACAACATATTACCCTCCAGGTGAGGGGGTGGAAAGTTACAGGAAGGTACCAAGAAGAGTGAACACACTTGCCCTGGCTCCTCAGGGACCCGGCTTGCCTGGCATACAACTGTAGCTGCGTCTGCAGGGAGACTTTGTCCATGGAGCACACACCACTTGCAACTAGAGGCCTCCTGTGGGACTCCTCGGTCTCCATCTTCCCAGTCTTCCCAGTCATGGCTGCAATTCTGCTCCAGGAGACAAACACGGCATTGGCGTGGAAGTTGTCACGAAAATATTGCCCATTCCCTCAAGGAATGGAGCAGTCACTTCTAGAAGACCAAAACTGTCCAGTGTCGTTTCCCCCCTTTTCATCTTCAATTTCCTTTGTGATAATGTCAATATCCTTGCCTCTTCTGGTGTGATAGGAATCTCTTTTTTGGTGGGCAAACTGCAGCTCACAAGCCACACTGGCTCTTTGGCCTCTTGAGTGTGGCTCTTTCACAGAATACCACAGCCTGGGTGAGCCTATTTTGAAGAAGTGGCATTAGAAGAAGTGTAAGTTTAAAAAATTTGGCTCTCGAAAGAAATTTCAGTCATTGTACTGTTGATATTTGGCTCTGCTGACTAATGAGTTTGCAGACCATAGGGTTAGGGTAAGCACATTCACGTTTCCATTCCTGACTGCAGGCGCTCAGCTTTAATTGCTGGCACCAAGCGGTCAGAAATGGCACCCAAGCTCACTACATCTCAGTAAATCAGATTAACTGATGGCAAGTGAATGGGCAGTGGAGAAATTGGTATCTTCTTGTGAACTCTTAGTCTTTTATTTGCTTGTGCCATCTTTTGTGGACAGGAAACTCATCTTTCTTAGGTCTCTTCCGTTTGGTCTCCATCCCTGAGGTTCTTTGTACACTTGGTTCACCAGTAGCCCCATGTTTCTCTTTAACTTGTACTGGTTGGAATTTGCACGCTTTTTTTTCCACTCCCTTGACTTCTTTGGGAGTTCCACTTCCTGCTTTTTGCAATTTTCCATATTCAGAAAAGAATTCAAGGCTGACAAGAATAAAATCTGCCAAAACCGGTTTGGCTCAGTGGATGGAGTGTTGGCCTACGGTCTGAAGGGTCCCGGGTTCGATTCCGGTCAAGGGCATGTACCTTGATTGCGGGCACATCCCCGGTAGGGGGTGTGCAGGAGGCAGCTGATCGATGACTCTCTCTCATTGATGTTTCTAACTCTCTATCCCTCACCCTTCCTCTCTGTAAAAATTTAATAAAATACATTAAATAAATAAAAATAATTTAAAAAAAGAATAAAATCTTACTTCTCTGATTTATTCTTTTTTTTAAAAAAATATATATTTTATTGATTTTTTACAGAGAGGAAGAGAGAGGGATAGAGAGTTAGAAACATCGATGAGAGATGAACATCAATCGGCTGCCTCTTGCACACCCCCTCCTGGGGATGTGCCCGCAACCAAGGTACATGCCCTTGACCGGAATCGAACCCGAGACCTTTCAGTCCACAGACCAACGCTCTACCACTGAGCCAAACCGGTTTTGGCTGATTTATTCTTTTGCTCCACTTCAGTGATCTTTTTGCAGCATTTCCTATGCAGAGGTGAGGAAACTGAGAACTAGAGAGAAGCTAAGTAATTTGTCCATGGTCGCAAGGATTAAGGCTCTCTCTCTAGGCCACTGTCCTTAACTCAGCCTTACTTATAGTAAGCTAGCAGACATTTGTTTGTTCCCCTGAATAGCTCATCTTACTATTATTACAAAAGCCTAGGTTTTGCAAATTACATGGTAAGGAGAAAGTAAAGAACTGAAATGAACTCATGTTCAACAAGCCCCGAGGCTACTCAATGTTCTTTTCTTCAAAATGAATTGTCTTTTAATGTTTTCTTATGTGGTCACTTTATTAAAAATCTGAAAATACTGATAACAATGTAAACATATTCATGATTTTCCATACTCAGAGATTGTTATTATTAACACCGTGGAGTATATCCTTCCAGATGTCTCTTGTACTCATTTATGATTCTCTCTTAACAGGTAACACTATTTTTTTTATCATATCTTTTAAAAAATATATATATTTTATTGATTTTTTTACAGAGCGGAAGAGAGAGTTAGAAACATCAATGAGAGAGAATCATTGATCAGCTGCCTCTTGCACACCCCCTATTAGGAATGTGCCCGCAACCAAGGTACATGCCCTTCACAGGAATCGAACCCAGGACCTTTCAGTCCGCAGGCTGACGCTCTATCCACTGAGCCAAACCAGTTTCGGCTGTCATATCTTTTATCATCTAAAAATACATGGTAGCCTAGCTGGTTTGACTCAATTGGTTGAGCTTCGTCCTGTGCACAAGGAGGTTGCTGGTTCAGTTCCCAATCCAGGTGCATGTGGGAAGCAATCAATAGACATTTCTCTCTCACATGGATATTTCTCTCTGTCTTTCTGTCTCTGTCTCTCTCCTCCCTTCCTCTCTCTCTGAAATCAATAAAAACATATTTTTTAAAAAAAAGAAAATAAAGTTGACCTATTTATTTCTTTAAATATAAAAAAGTATAAAAATTAAAAGTATTAATAATTTTAATTATTAGTATTTCCAACCTCTTGTTATATAGTTCGGTACATGCAGTATACTAATTTTACATTCTACTCCCGGCCTCTGCAATGATCTCTGAACCCTTTACTGGCCTCCTGCCCCCCCAAGGGGTGTCCCACTTCTGCTGACTTTAATGCCTCAGAGTCTCAGTGTCCTTTACCTCAGCTACTAGTTTCCTGTCCACAGTCCTGTGGGTGGCGGTCTTTTGGGTGAATTGTATGGAGTGGCTGTTGTCCAGGGCACCACCAAGATTCAAATCCTCTCCTTCTACCGGCAGTCGGCGTAGGTGTTGCTCTCAACCTCCAGCTTGACCTTGATGCTCAGCAGGGCCTCCTACTCCTGGGCTTGGCGCTGCCCTTCTGCCTGGGTCTGGGCCTGCTCTGACTCCCAGAGCAGCAGTATCCCACTGAGCTATCCCATCTGCGTGGCATGTGTATCTTCACCTCCCTCAGCTGCTCGCCAACCCGGCCTTCGGATTTCTCATCCAGTCCAGGCTAACCTCCAAGGACTGAGCCATATGTCTGAGCTCTGTGAGTGTCACCTCAGCAGCTCCTCTCTCTGCTGTCCGCGAGGTGACCGCTGTGGTGCCCACTGGGACCTGGTGGGAGTAATACTATCTCGCTCCTCTTGGTTCTTGAGCCAGCTCACCACCCTGGGCTCAGATGTCTGCCACGATCTTGCTGAGGATTTGTGGGCACCCAACTCCATGGTTAACCCAGAGTTGGAAATCTGGTTTTGTAGATCATTTATTTCCTCCTCGTGGTTCTTCTTCACTAAAAGCAACTCCTCCCTGAGAGCCTTGATTTCTGTCACCAGCTGCAGCCGAGTGACCTTTCAGAGCCACCGATTTTACTGTCCACAGACAGGCACATAGCCAGCTCTGTCTCATTCTCGACTCTGAAGTCATCAGCAATAAGATGGATATTGTCAATCTGGAGAATGATGTCCACAGAACTTGCAAAGATCTGAGTCCTCGGGTCCTCATGGTCTCGAAGGGGTCCCTTCTTCTTCAGGGGTTCCTGGAATTTGCTCTCCAATCTCTGATTATCAGCTTTCAGCTTCTCACCCTCTCCATGTAGGCGGCTAGTGGTTACTGAGTCATCGCATAGTCTTCTTCTCACTCTGAATGCCCCCTATGCCTGCCAGACCCCCAGCCATCCAAGGCCCTGGACACTGGTGGAATAGGACATGGAGATCCAGGAGCCCTCGCACGCAGTGCTTATATAGACGCTGATGGCATGGAGGGAGAATGTAAAGAACTGAAATAAACTCATGTTCATGCTGAATGACAGACTGGCTTAACTCTCTTATGAACCCCTGAAACTGACCTGGTCTTGGGATTTTAATCAGTTTAATTTTTTTTTTTTTTTAACACAAGATCACCAGCCTAAGAAATTCAGAAAGGAACTGGCTGGTCTTGGGCATAAACAAAGCAGTGACATATCCAAACATAGCCCTGACATTTCTGAGATAGTCCCTAGAAGCCCTGTTGGCATATTGCTGTCAGCTTTCCTTTCTCAGAGTGGTGTTCAGCAATTTGTCCCTTTGCCTCTCAAGGCTCATGTGTGCTGTCTCTCTCTCTCTCTCTCTCTCTCTCTCTCTCTCTCTCTTTCTCTCTCTTTTAAATATATTTTATTGATTTTTGTACAGAGAGGAAGGGAGAGAGAGAGAGAGTTAGAAACATCGATGAGAGTCACCGATCAGCTACCTCCTGCACACCCCCTACTGGGATGTGCCCGTAACCAAAGTACATGCCCTTGAGCAGAATCGAACCCGGGACCCTTCAGTCCCCAAGCCGATGCTCTATCCATTGAGCCAAACCGGTTTTGGCCAGGCTCTCTTTATAACAAAAACAAAACAAAGCAATCAGGGTAGAAATGTGTTAATATCGATATCTCCTCAGACTCAAGTGGAAATTCATTTTCTAGGAGTCTCCTGATTAGGTAACACCTCATTTCCTCCATTTAATATCCCATCCCACAAGAGAACCATCCCACGGGGATGGAGGTGGTAGTGGTTCTTTCTTCATATCTAAAGTGCCAGCCACCTTGGTCATTGTTTCTGCACAGTGGTTAGGAGTGGGATAGTTCTTTATTGTGCATGACTTTCTTAAGCACTTATGTTTAGCATATCTGGTCCTCAGGGAATTAAGAGCCAGGGTACCACACCAATATCATGAGAATCAAAAATGTCCCCACAGTTTTAGAGTTTATTTGAGGAGTTGCATTCCTTTGAGATAATACCCATCAGGAACTGTAGTTCTGAGGCATTTGGGTCTCTTATTTACAGGATCTTTTTGCCTTTTGTGGGCTGTGTAGGTATGAGCTCAGACCCTAGAGTTTTTAGTTTTCCTTGGGTTCTCAGGTTCCAATGACATTTTCTTTTGGATCTTTGGTCAATCCAACTTTAATCCATGGATGTTGCAAGTTAAAATGCTTCCTAGAAAGTCTATGGTCTAACATAAAATTCGTTCTTGGGTCAAAATTTCTGATTATTTTGTGTAGAGGGCCGCCTGGGAAGGCACATGGGCAATTTCTTGTAATTGTTGCCAGCTGAGACGGAGACGATTGGCAGGCCCCCACAATTTTATATTTAAAGCCAAATTGAACTCAAAGTATAAAGGGAACTGTAGCAGGGTATAGTGGGTGGAGAGCTAGACTGGAAGTTTGGAGACCACTTATTAGCTGTAGGATCTTGGGTGAATCAATTCCCTACTCTCGGTTTCAATTTCATTTGCAAAATGGGGAGGTTGGACTAGACAGTATCAGTTCATTTCAGCTCTAATATTGTGATGTTTAAATCTTTCTGTGTCCCCATTCCATTATCCATAAAATTGGGACAATACATGCTCACTTCTGAGGGAGACTTTTCTTAATATTAGTGAAATATTCCAACATTGTGGTCACCCAAAAATTAGGCCCTAACAGTGATCGAAGCTTCCACACAGATCTCTGAGGCCCAAGAACAGTTTCTTACAGAATGTTTATAACTACTGAATGGTATGAGTTTGTAATATTCTTACTGTAAGGTGTGTTTCCTGTAAGACATTTACATTTGAGGGGAAAAATCACTAGAGAAAGTTGGATTGACCAACTTTACCAATAATTGGCAAAATGAGACTTTTTTTTTTTTTTTTTTTTTTTTACAGAGAGGTAGGGAGAGAAATAGAGAGTTAGAAATATCGACGAGAGAGCCATCGATTGCCTGCCTCTTGCACGCCCCCCACTGGGTATGGGCCTGCAACCAAGGTACTTGCCCTTGACGGGAATTGAACCCAGGACCCTTCAGTCTGCAGGCCGACGCTCTATCCACTGGGCCAAACCGGTTTTTGGCTGGCAAAATGAGAATTTGAATTTCAAACGTGTAGTGGGCCGGGAGGTAGAATGCTTTCCCTTTCCAAAATCTTCTAGCACTCTAGACACTACTAGTCATTCTAGTTCGGTCTGCTGTTGAAAACATACTCCATTAGGAATCTGAAAGCTGGGTTCTAGATTTGCCGCTGTGTATTTTTGGACAAGGCATATAAATTTTCTGGGTCTCACTTTCCTTATTTGTAAAACAGAGAGCTACCTGAAGGCAGGAGACCACTTCCTATTCACCATTTCCCTCCCTTGACTGTAGCAGAGTGTGGGGCAAATATTGTTGAAAAGCACTTCCTGAATGAAGAAATGTAAGGGGGTAGACAAGATGGTTCCTGTTTCCTCTCTCATTCTTTGATCTTGAATGGGGGCCTTGATCAGGTAGATGTACCATATATCTACCTGATCAAGGCCTTCTACTTTTATTTATTTATTTATTTATTTATTTATTTACTTTTGCCTTCTAGTTTAAAAACAGAACAAAGTATTCTAAATTCTCATGACTTACTCTTTAAGAGGGTTGGTCTTGACCAATTATGTGAGGCGTTTGTTTGGGCCTGTCATTGATGTTTACACCAAGGCCATCTTTACTTCCAGACTAGCCAGTACCATTGCATAACAGAAACTGCAGGAATCAACTGGAGCAATCACCACCGAGGGGGCCGGGAAACCCAGGTCTTACAGCAGCATCCCTCTGGGACAGCAGCTCTGTAAACTTAAGCAAACAAGTCCTCCCAACGCGAAGGGCAAACTCCTGGCTGGGAGGACTGGGTCCCGGGGTGCTCTCCGGTACTTGACCTTGCCATGGTCTCTTCTCGGAACTTTTTGAAGAAGTTCCCTCATCCCCAAAATGGCGGACCTGTCCTAAGCGAAGAGCCGGAAACTTCTCCCCCAAACCCCGGCTTTCCCTCCGCCCCCTGAGGATGGGGCGGGGCGAGGCGAAGGTCAGGCCAGGAGTCGCCCGCTGCCTCCCGTTGGGCGGGGCCTTGCCTCCTTACTTCCCGCTCTCGCGCTTCACCGCGGTGAGGTCACGCGGGGGACGTCACGGGGTTGTGACGCCACTGAGGGGCGGGCTTCCGGGGAGGAAGGGGCGGGGCCGAGCGGGCGACGCTTGCGCAGTGGGCGCGGCGCGGGTGGAGGCGGAGGCGGTGGAGAAGCGAGAGGCGGCGGCGGCGGAGGCGGCTGCGAGGGGGGGGTGGGAGGGGGGGAGCGCGCGAGTGCTGAGTGAGTTTACCCGTATGAGGCGGTGAGAGGCCCGGGGCCTACTCAGAGGAGCGGGCGGCGCCGGCAGCAGCGGCCCCCCCTGGTCCCCGGGCCCGAAGGCGCGGCGGCGGCTCGGCGCGAGGAGGCGGGGAGCGCTGTTCGGCCCCAGACATGGAGGGCATGGACGTGGACCTGGACCCCGAGCTGATGCAGAAGTTCAGCTGTCTGGGCACCACCGACAAGGACGTGCTCATCTCCGAGTTCCAGCGGCTGCTCGGCTTCCAGCTCAACCCGGCCGGCTGCGCCTTCTTCCTGGACATGACCAACTGGTGAGCCGGCCTCGCCGCGCCGCCGGCGTTGGCAGCGGCCTCGGGGCCCCGAGGGAGGGAGGGAGGGAGGGACACCCGAGCCCCGCGGCTGGGCGGGCCGGGCGGGCTCTGAGGGGCACCCTTTCCGGGGCGGGAAAGGCGTGTGTGTGTGTGTGTGGGGGGGGGGGAACCCGGAGGGCTTGGGAGAAATGTGGGGGTTGAGCAGGTTCGAGAGGACGTACGAGGGGTGTTGGGGTCCGCGGAGAGCAGGAGGGGCGGGGGAGATTGTGGGGAGGGTCCTGAGGTTCCGTGGAGTCTTGGGCGCCGTGGAACGCGGGACGAGGAGACAGACCTGAGCCTCAGGTTACGGTAGACTTAGGGGGAAGAGGGCTCGGTGTTGGCTAAGAGTAGAAAGCACAGGAAATCTGAATTTGGGGAGTGGAAAAAAGCTTTGCGTGTGGAATTAGGGGTGAGGAAGACAGGGATGAGGACAAACTCAGGGGACGTGTTAGGTGTTTGGAGGAACCTGGGGCTCAGGAATCAGGAGTAGAGAACATATGTGTGTGTGGTGTGTATGTGTGTACGTGTGTACGACTTTCGGAAGAGTAGTGCCAGGGAGGGGAGGGACCTACTAGTTACTATACTAGTTACTAGTAACTAGCAGATTGGCTAATGGAGGACTGGAAGCATTAGACCTGGGGCGGTGTCTGGGAAACACTTTAGGAAAAGTGAAGGGAAGGAGTTTGTCTTGGGGAAGGGAACCTTTTGAGGGGACCAGGGCCCTCTGCTCCAGGATGCTGGAATATGGAGAGTTCTGGGCTTAGTCGAGGGAAAGCTGGGTGGGTAGATATTTGGGGAAATGGAAAACTTGGCTCAGGTTGGGAACCAAGTGTTTTTAGCTTGGAGTCTCCCTGTAGAAGACTGGAATGGGGGCACAAGACCATGGCACTTAGACTAAGGAGTGTTTCTTGGCTTTGGATGGAGCACTTGGTGTTTTTGATAATCAAGGCTTCCTCCTGTTCTCTGAGGAGGGATTGTTGGTTCACTCAGGGAGAGTGAGAAAGTAGAGGCCATTAGACTTCCTTTGAAAAGATTTTAGGAAAAGCAACTCATCTTTCTTTGGTCAAAAAGCCAGGGAATGAATGCCCTTTGCTCTCTGTGTTGGGCAGTCCCCCTACATGTGGAATCTTGTTTCTTTTGGCATCACGTGTACAACTAGCCTCCCCTTTATCCCATGCCCACTAAATGCCTCAGGCACTGGCAGGGGAAAAAAAAAAAAAAAAGAAGCTGTAAGCCTAGTCTTTATCCCATTCCTCATCTAGTCCTATTCCGAAAGATGCTCATTTTACTAATGATGGGAACCTTGTAGTTGTGCCTGCAAAGGGGATGTGTGGATTTTTTTTTTTTTTTTTTTTCTGTTCAGCGTCATTGGTCAGTTCTATTATTTTAGCTTTAAAGTTGATTGTTACAGCAAAAGGGATTGAATTTCTAGATGTTTAGAGAAAACTGAGGCATTGAATGCAGGAGCTAGTCTTTAGGATTAAAGAAGCATTTGTCAGCACCACTTGTATCTTTTATGTCTAGGGTGATCTCAAGCCGGGACTCTGACCTCCAACACTTTTCTAAGCCCCAAACTATGGGGTTTAAATAGAGTGACAGGGATTACTGAAAACACTGATAAAGCTATCTTGAGGAGGGTTGTTTTCTTGCCTGCCTTCTTTTCCACCGGGCTCTTTTTCTTCCTTGTTTACACTTGTTCAGCGTAGGAAACTTGGCATATTGCTGCCAGTTTGGTAGGGGAGGACCATTATTTCTCCCCACCCCCTTGTGAGTCAAACCCTGTCCTAATAAATTAGTTTTTAGTTCTTTAGAGTCAGTATTTACTAACACAATTACTATGGCTGCAAAACCAGTGTAATGAATTTTATATGCTTGAGGGGTGTGTGTGTGTGTGTGTGTGTGTGTGTGTTTAACAACTAGGGTTGTTTGTTTTTAAGTATTGTGAAAGATGAGGCCCAGTGTGGGTGAGAAAAAAACAACAACAAAAATCATAGTTGCATGATAAAATTTTATTTGAATTTTTAGAAAAATTATTAGGCTCAAAGACACAGAGTGGTATATATTCTGATAAGATGTCTCTGAATAAAATAAGGTACGAACAAAGGAGTGAGCCATTAAAAAATTTATTCTGGTTTTAAAACAGAATAGCAATTAAGTGATAGCTTTAAGCCACATTATTTTTTGGTTGAAGAAGTCATGTTTTTTATTTTCTTTGATTATAAAATGAAAAATCATTTATGAACTGAAAGCACTGAGGCTTGTTATTCTTTTCAATGAAAGCAGTTAGCCCAATAATTCAATATTGTGTTTTTGATTCCTATGTTGACCTGGTTAACTCTGTCTTGTTAAACTTTTGTTTTAAACAAATATCCGTCATAATTAACAAAATCTAGTTAAAAAATACATGTAAGGATGCATACTTGTTAAAAAAAAAACTTGTTTAAATAAATCTCTAGAATCTAGAAATTTATTGTTTTAAGTTTCACTTAATGTCTAACTGGGACCTGTTGAGATCGTTGGCAAAATAGCTCTCAAACTGCTGTAGTTAACCTGTTGGGTTTAGGATAATTTACCTTCCTGTGACTTCCTAAGTGCCTGCTTCTGGTAGTAATAAATAACCACCAGTCAGTTGTCTGATGACTGTTAAAAAATAATGCAGAAAATTAAAAAATATTTTAAGCCCTGACTGGGTGACTGGTTGGAGAGTCATCCATACACCAAGAATGGTGCCGGTTGCCCTAGCATTTTGGCTCCGTGGATAGAGCCTCAGCACTTGGACTAAAGGATGGAGGGTTCCATTCTAGTCAAGGGCATGTACCACAGTTGCAGGTTGCAGGCTCAATCCCCATCCCTGGTCAGAACGTCTATGGGAGGCAACCAATCGATTGCTGTCTCACATTAATGTGTCTCTCTCCCCCCTTCCCCTCCTTTCTACTTTCTCTAAAAATCAATGGAAAGGTATCTTCTGGTGAAGATTAACAACCCCTCTCCCCCCAAAAAAACACACAACAAAACAAAACAAATCAAGACCTGTTGCCTGTTGATCCCTCTCTTTCTTTCCCTAAATGGAAAACATAGCCGAAACCGGTTTGGCTCAGTGGTAGAGCGTCGGTCTGTGGACTGAAAGGTCCCAGGTTCGATTCTGGTCAAGGGCATGTACATTGGTTTCGGGCACATCCCCAGTAGGGGGTGTGCAAGAGGCAGCTGGTCGATGTTTCTTTCTCATCGACGTTTCTAGCTCTCTATCCTTCTCTCCTCTATGTAAAAAATCAATAAAATATATATTTAAAAAACCCAAAAAACATATCCTCAGGTGAGAATTAAAAGAAAAAAATTTTTTAAATGAAGGTTATGAGTCTCTTAAAATGAGTTGAAAAGACTGTTTTCGTTTTCCAAAATAAGATTTTTGTAACAACTTTCTAAGAAGCTGTTGAAAAACTAGTTTAAATGGAATGTTTTGGCCTTATTAATTTTCTACCCTGTAAGCACAGGTTTTTTTTTTTTTTTTTTTTTTTTATTCTTCTTAGGTTAGGTGTGCATTATGTAGATATTTCTCTTTATTCATTTTATTTTATTTTTTTGCCTCAAAAGTAGATTTGTTCTTAAATTCAAATAACGGTATTTTAAAAAGGTGATTTTTGTCAGAAAATTATTCATTTAAAAAAATTTGATAAATCTTTATTGCTCAGATTATTACAATCCCCCCCCCCAATAGCTCCCTTCCACCCAGTTCCCACCCCAACCCACCTTCTGCCCTTACTTCACCCCCCCGTTGTTCTCATCCATAAGTGTACAATTTTAGTCCAGTTTCTTCCTGCACCCCCCCAAGCCCCTGATAATTATCAATCCACTCACTTTTTTTGCGGCTGATTCTTATTATATTCACTAGCTTATTTTGTTCCTCAGATTTTTAATTCACTTGATTTTTAGATTCACTTGTTTTTGTAAAAAATATATTTTATTGATTTTTCACAGAGAGGAAGAGAGAGGGATAGAGAGTTAGAAACATGTATGAGAATCATTGATCAGCTGCCTCCTGCATACCCCCTACTGGGGATGTGCCCGCAACCAAGGTACATGCCCTTGACCGGAATCAAATGCGGGACCTTCCAGTCCGCAGGCCGACGCTCTGTCCACTGAGCCAAACCGGTTTTGGCAAGATTCACTTGTTGATATATATGTATTTGTTGATCATAATTTTCATCTTTACTTTTTTCTTCTGCCTCTTCTTAAAGAATACCTTTCAGCATTTCATATAATACTGGTTTGGTGGTGGTGAACTATTTTAGCTTTTTCTTATCTGTGAAGTTCTTTCTCTGCCCTTCAATTCTGAAGGATAACTTTGCTGGGTAGAGTAATCTTGGTTGTAGGTCCTTGCTATTCATCACTTTGAATATTTCTTGCCACTCCCGTCTGGCCTGTATAGTTTCTGTTGAGAAATCAGCTGATAGTCATATGGGTGCTCCCTTATAGGTAAACAATTGCTTTTCTCTTGCTGTTTGTAAGATCCTCTTTTTGTCTTTTGCTCTTGGCATTTTAATTATGATGTGTCTTGCAAGTGTGGTCCTCTTTGGATTCCTCTTGTTTGGGGTTCTGTACACTTCCTGTACTTGTAAGTCCATTTGTTTCACCAGATAGGGGAAGTTTTCTGACATTATTTCTTCAAATAGGTTTTCAGTATCTTGCTCTCTCCTCTTCTGGAACCCACATAATTCTGATGTTGGTATGCTTGAAGTTGTCCCAGAGGCTCCTTACACCATCTTCAACTTTCTGGATTCTCTTCTTCTCTGGAGAAGTGTTCTTTGCCTCTTTGTATTCCAGATCTTTGACTTGATTCTTGTGTTCCTCTAGTCTGCTGTTGGGTTTCTGATTAATATTTTTTATTTTAGTCAGTATATGTTTAATTTGTAGTTGATCCTTTTTCGTATCCTCGAGGTCTCATTAAATTTATTGTCCTTTTCTAGGAAATTCTTGAAAAACCTTATAACTGTGGTTTTGAACTCTATATCCAGTCTTTTGTTCTCCTCCATTTCTTTCATTTGAGATCTGTTTCCTTGTCTCCTCATTTTCGCTGCTTCCTTGAGTTGGTAGGGTGGCTTTGGGTATTTGGTGTCTTATATGGGCCTGTGAGTCAGCCTCTCCAGTTACCTGAGGTAGACACTCTTGGTGCTCCCCTTTGTGGACTGCATGTACAGCCTTGTTGTAGTTAAGACTTGATTGTTGTTGGTATCACTGGGAGGAATTGACTACTAGGCCAATTGGATGTGAGTATCAGCTGTTTCTATGCCGGGATACCTTCTGTATTGGAGACAGTCTTATAGGATCAGACTTGAAAAATTACAAAAGCCTCTGAGCTCAGCTTGGATAGGGCGGAGTCTCAGGGCTGAGCCGACAGTCTTGGTTTCCTGTCAGCCCTGCCCTTGTGCATGTGCCTCAGACCTCTGCCTTCCACGGATCCCCTGAGTTTCCGCCTGACAATCCAGATTCCCCTTGTAAGAGTGTGGGTGCTCCAGGGGCTCGTGCAGTCGGAATTGAGATTCAGTGCAGTAAGGAGCTTCCAACTCCTTCCGCTATGGAGAGGCTGCAGCAACCTCCGCAGTTAGACCTCTCTGCGTGCGCTTACTTGCACGGGACTCTGGACCCTGCCCGCTGCGGCTCCCGGCTCCCCTGAATCTCCCAGTCTCTGAGTCTCCGGGTGCCTTTCTCTACAGTCCAGACTCCACACATATGAGCCTGGGTCCACGGGGTTTGGGCCGGGCTGCGGTTCAGTGCAGTTAGGAGCTTCCTTTCCCCTCCCACCAGCAAAGCACTCAGCCACCCTTCCTCTCTGCACGCACGTCTCCTACCTCAGGGCTTTGCCTACCTCAGGGCTTTGCGGCTCCTGTGATCCGTGAGCCTCTCTCCTTTTTAGTTGTAGATTTCCCACTCAGCCAGCTTTCCTGTGGTTTTGGATGACGTTCCTTCTGTCTTTTATTATAGTAGTTGTTTTGAGATTGTTGTGCGAGGCGGCAGTTTAGATGCTTACCTAGGCCGCCATCTTGGTTTTCCTCTATTTATTTTAGAACCAAGTATCATTTCATTCAGTTTAAGCATTTTTTTTTTTATAGTGTTTATATTTGAGTTGGCAGCCATGCTGCTGGAAATGGGTAGAATTGCCTCTAACAAAAGTAGTCAATTTTCAGTTCCAATTTATCAGTGCATAAAATGAATAAATGGTGTAGTGAAAAAACAGTATCTGAAACCAAACAGAAATGACTGGTAGATTAGTATATCTTTTTATAGTTGGAATATTTTTTATTGAATTTATTGGGGTGACATTGGTTAATAAAATATATAGGTTTCAAGTGTATAATTCTATAGCACATCAACTGTATACTGTGTATTCGCCACCCTAAATCAAGTCTCTTTTCATCACCATTTACCTCCCACTCTCTTCTATCTCCCCCCCCCCCCCTACTCTATAGGTGGAGTATCTTGCAGTGATACTATTGGGCTGTGAATATAGAACCTGGATTTCTAAATTGCAAGTTGGTTTAAGAGATTCTGTAGTTCATTCCAGTTTTGCCTGCAGAATTGCATATAACCCTTCCAAGAGAGCTTATTCTTGTGTCTCTGAGGACAGAAATTTGTATGATATCATATAATGTTTAATTACTTTTCTAGTTAGAATTATGCCAAAACTTGTCTTTTTTACTACAATTTAAGCTTTTTTTTTTTTTTTTTTTTTTTTTAAATTTGCTTATTCCACTTTAGAGTTGGAGAATATCTAATGAACATTATTCTTACGGGGCTAAAAAGCTTCGGTTCAAATCACTGAAAGTTTCCAACCATTTGCTATTTATTTATTTATTTATTTATTTATTAAAACAATTAAATTATCTGTGTACATATACCATTGCCACCACCACCACCCCCAACCATTTGTAATTTAAACACATTCAATTTAATGGTTTCTTCATCCTTAAAGGTAGTCTAATACATTTATATATTTTTTTCAGGGGTAACTAACAGGAGTCAGAGGAGAGTTTACATATGATTTTTAAAAAATTGTGGTAAAATATACATAACAAAATATATTCTAATCAATTTTAAGTGTACAGTTCATTGTTAAGTAATGTAACCAAGCCCTGACTGTTTTGGCCCAGGGGATGGAGTGTCAGCCTGCGGACTGGGGGGTCCTAGGTTCTGTTCCTGTCAGGGTTGCAGGCTCTATCCCCAGGTGGGGTAGCATGTGGGAGGTGGCCGATGATTCTCTCATCATTGATGTTTCTCTTTCTCCCTCTCTCCCTCTCCCTCTCCCTTCTTCTCTGAAGTCAATGAAAATACATTAAAAAAATTTTTTTTTAATTTCCTTCTGGTCTTCAAAATCAGTTGTCTTTGTTATGTTTTTTAGATTGTTTATTGATTTTAGAGAGAGTGAAAGAATGTTGCTTTGTTGGTGCACTGATGAGAGATTGAACAAACCTTGGCTTATCAGGATGATACTAACCAATTGAGATATCCAGCCTGGGCTCTGTTATGTTTTTCTTCTTTTTTTAAATCCTCACCCAGGAATATTTTTCCATTGATTTTTTTTTTTTTTTTTTTTGAGAGAGAGAGAGAGAGAGAGCAAGAGAGGGATAGATAGAAAGAGAGAAATATTGAAGTGAGAGAAACATGTCAATTGGTGCCTTCTGCATGCACCTGACCAGGGCCTGGGCCGGCAAGGAGCCTGCAACATAGGTACATGCCATTGACCAGAATAGAATCCAGGACCCTTGGGTCTGCAGGCCAACTCTATCCACTGAGCAAACTGGTTGGGGCTTTTTTTTTTTTTTTTTTTAATCTTTGTTGTTGAGAGTATTACAGATGTCCTTCTCTTCCCCCTCATTGCCCCCTTTAATCCAGTTCCCACACAGCCTCAGACCTTCACTACACTATTGTCTGTGTCCATAGGTAATGCATACATGCATAGATGATCTTTGTTTAATCTCTTCCCACTCCTCACTCCCCTTCCTTCTGAGAAGTCAGTCTGTTCCATTTTCATGCCTCTGATTCTACTTTATTCACCAGATTATTCTGTTAATTAGATTATTTATTTATTTATTTTGATTTTTAGATTCAATTGTTGATAGGTATGTATTTGTAGCTATTTTGTTGTTCATAATTTTAAACTTTTTCTTCTTCCTCTTCTTAAAGAATAACCTTCGACATTTCATCTAATACTGGTTCGGTAGTGATGAACTCCTTTAGCTTTTTCTTGTCTGTGAAGCTCCTTATCTGACCTTCAATTCTAAATGATAGCTTTGCTAGGTAGAGTAATCTTGGTTGTAGGACCTTGTTATTCATCACTTTGAGTATTTCTTGTCACTCCCTTCTGGCCTGCAAGTTTCTGTTGAGAAATGAGCTGTTGTATGGGCACTCTCTTGTAGGTAACTAATTGCTTTTTTCTTGCTGCTTTTAAAATTCTCTTTGTCTTTAACCCTTAGCATTTTAATTATGATGTGTTTTGGGGTGGGGCTCTTTATGTTCCTCTTGTTTGGGACTCTACACTTCCTGGACTTGTAAGTCTGTTTCTTTTACCAGGTAGTGGAAGTTTTCTGTCGTCATTCTTCTAATAGCTTTTCAATATTTTGCTCTTTCTGTTCTTCTTCTGGCATCCTCATAATTTGGATGTTGGTACGCTTGAAGTTGTCTCAGAAACTTCTTACACTGTCTTCATATTTTTGGATTTTTTCTCTTCTGATTGGGTGTTTTTTGCTTCCTCATATTCTAAGTCATTGATTTGATTCTTGGAATCCTCTGCTTTTCGTTGAATCCCTGTAAGTTATTCATTTTAGTTCAAGCTTGCCAAACTCATAGCATGCGGCCCATCTGCCACGAGTTTGACATGCTTCTTTCATTTCGTGTATGCTTACTTTCTAACTGGTTCTTTTTCATGTCTTTGACATTCTCACTAATATTCTTGTAAGTCTCACTAAGTCTCTTGAAACTCTCATTAAGATCCTTGAGCAACCTTGAACTCCGTAGTTTGCTTGCTTCCATTTCATTTAGTGTATTTGCTGGGTATTTTTTCCCCTGGAGATTTCTTTTGTTCTTTCATCTGTGACATGTTTCTTTGTCTGCATTTTGGCGGCTTCCCTGTGTTTGTTTTTTTGTATTAGGTAGAGCTATTATGTCTCCTGGAATTGGTAGATTGGCCTTAGTGTGGTCCAGTGGCTCAGCTTCTCCAGTCCCCTGAGCTGGGCACTTTCGTGTGCCTCTGGCTATGTGCAAAGTCTTGTTGTAATTGAGCTTTGATTGCTGTTGGCGTCACTGGGAGTTGGCCTCCAAGCCAATTGACTGTGAAGACCAGCTGTGACTATAGTGGGAGAGCTATTGTGTAGGAGACACTCTCAGAGCAGGACTTGCTTGAGTGGGGTTTTGGTGCTCACTGAGTCTGCCCCCTGCATGTGTCATGTGCAGATGTATAGAATTGTAATCCAGTTGGTCTGAAGTTGTCCAGTCCAGCAGGTGTACTGGCTCTGGGGCCACCTGACAGGAGATACAGAGAGATCTGCAGATGTCTGCTACTTGTATGAGGCTAGGAAGAGCCCAGGCGATGCCCAGCTGTGAAGCAAGTCAGGCTGGTGCGGTGCCAGGTCATGGGCCTCTTATTGATAGATTGGGATACGCTGCTACCAGCTGCTGCTTGTTTGATTTTAGGAAAGTCTGAAGCCTGAGCCATGATAGGCCATTCAAATAGAAAAGCAGCTGTAAACAGCTTGGGTGGTGCTGCAAGTTAGTGGGGCTGGGTCTCAGGGAATCAGCAGGGCAGAGTGAACAGTGTGAGATATGCTGATGGAAACTCAAGATATGGCTGCCAGTCAGCTCTGTGAATAGGGGAGGTCCCAGCACAGGAACAAGGACCCTTGTGAGCACCTCCGTCTGGGAGAATACCCACTCCTGAGTTCCTGCCTTGGTGCCAGCAGTCCAGTAGTTCCTCCTCATATGCCCCTGATTCTCCCAAAGCCACCCAGTACTGGAGCTCAGAAGGAGTAGGACTGTGTAAGTTTGCTTACCAGCCCTTTAAGAGGTACTGCCTGAGACTCTAGTAGCCTCTGTGCACTCACCCACAATCTCCACTGGTTTTTACAGCCCGAAGTTATAGGTACTTCTCTTCCCAGCACTGGAACCCTGTGCTGAGGGGTCTGCTGTGAGGCTGGCACCCGTTGCTTCACACTGGAGGCCTCTGCAGCTGAGATATCCCTCTTGATTAAAAAAACACCAAACGTGATTGATGGACCAAGCGGTTCTGGGCCTCTGCCCCTCCTACCAGTCTCATTGTGCTTTCTTCTTTACTTCTCTAGTTGCAAGGTTTCCATTCAGCCAGATTTCAGGTAGTTCTGAACGATGGTGGTTCTGTATTTCAGTTTGTAATTTTGATGTGATTGTGGCAGGTGGCAAGTACCAGCTTTTACCTATACCGCCATTTTGGTTCTTTCTGGCTCTGTTATGTGTGTGTGTATGTTTTTTGTTTTTTAAAAAATATATTTTATTGATTTTTTACAGAGAGAAAGAGAGAGGAATCGAGAGTTAGAAACATCAATGAGAGAATCATCGATCAGCTGCCTCCTGCACACTCCCCATTGGGGATGTGCCCGCAACCAATGTATATGCCCTTGACTGGAATTGAACCCGGGACCCTTCAGTCCGCAGGCCAATGCTCTATCCACTGAGCCAAACCAGTTTCGGCTGTATACTAGACTCTTATCTGTGATTTGCAGATATTTTCTCCCATTTAATAGGTGTCTTTCATTTTCTTGGTAAATGTCCTTTAATACACAAATATTTTTAATTTTGATGAGGTCCAAGTTACCTAATTTTTTGTTGTTGCTTGTGCTTTTGATATTATATCTAATAATCCATTGCCAATCCAAGATTATGAAGATTAACTGTTTTACTCTAAGAGTTTTAATGTTTTTTGTTCTTATATTTAGGTCATTGATTCATTTTGAATTAATTTTTGTATATGTTTTGAGGTAGGAATTCAACTTTATTCTATCAAGTTTAAATTTTTGTCATGTTATATGCTCTGGGACAGGCTTCTCATTAACTCTTCATTAAAAATATTATTTACTTATATTACATGTATATTTTACTCTCTTTTGCTATTATAAAACTTGGGCCAGAAAAGAGTGCAGATTGACTAATGGGAAGGAAAAACTTTCAGATGGCCTATAAGCACCCCAAACTAAATGTGTTTAACAGGCCACTTTATCCTCTTATCCATCCCCAACCAGCTTTTCTTCTGTCTTTTCCCTATTCTCTTAATAGCTTCAATGTTCCCCCAAGCATTAGGCTTGAACTGAGTTATTTCAATGCCCCCTTTTTCCTGGAAACCCCAGATCGTTTGCCAAACCCAGTTCATTTCCACTCTGCAGTGCACCTCCCAACTGTTTCTTTTTTCCATTCCTTCTGCCACCACTTTAGTTTGTAGATTGTGTTACTACTCAAAACAGGTTAACATAGGAATAGTTTCATATTGGTTTTCTCCATCGGGCTTTCTTGCTTCTAGTCCATTTTATGGGCATATTACTACCAGATCCATCTTTCAAAGTCATAGCTTTGAGCCGGGTCCTTCTTTCCAGCAATCTTTAAACAGTGTGTGTACCAGAGAGAGAGCAGAGAGCTTTAGCTTGACACTCAGGGTCCTCCAAAGATTGATTCCAGCTTGTCTGCCTCTATCTTTCTGTCATGTCTTCATGCTGAACTCCTTTTTTGTGCCCCATTCAAACTGGTCTGCTGCTCATTTCCAGGTACATATTTTTGCTTCCCAATTTAAAACTTTTTTCTTTTATCTAGAATGCTGTTTTTCCCTCTATGTCTCATGAAATACTATCACTTTTGTAACATCATATGCGATGATGTTACATCCCTTAACAGCCTTCTCCCTAAGCATCTGATGCCATGCTATGTATATATTATAGTAGATGCTCAGCAAATATTTCTTGAGGTCATGAATGAAGAGATGGGAGTAAAGGCTTCATTTTACTGGAAATGTCCAAGTATAGTGCTGTTAAAGAAACAAAGTCCTACAAACTAAGCTCCTTTTCAGGCTTTTTTGTTTGTAGGTTTGAGCATGGAATTTAAATGTTGCTAATAATTTCTACATGACTTGAAATTAATATATAAGTAACAATAAGACTATTATTTCTGGAAGCAATTTGAGTCCTGTAAAGATTGGCCCCACCTTATCTACCAACCTTTCCAGGCATATTTTCTTGTACTGAATACTCTTTGTAAGTCAGTTTATGAGAAAATGTATTTAAATTAGGTATCATTTAGTTATTTAGATGTGAATGGAGAATAATATTTTGCAAACTCTCTAAGTCCTCTTTGATCTTTGCCAGTATTTTTCATTGAGGAAAAACATTAAAGAGTAATATAAGCACATAATAAGTTTAAATAGTTTAGAAGGTTCTAAACAGGGATTTCAACCTAAAATGTCTATAGTTGCCTTAGCCTGTTTGGCTCAGTGGATAGAGTGTTGGCCTGTAGACTGAAGGGTCGCAGGCTCGATTCTGGTCAAGGGTACATGCAGGATTGATCCCCAATAGGGGATGTACAGGAAAAGCGGCCCATCATTGATATCTCTCTCTCTTTCTCTCCCTCCCCCTCCCTCCCTCCCTCCCTCTCTCTCTCTCTCTCTCTCTCTCTCTCTCTCTCCCTCTCCCTCTCTCTCCCTCCCTCCCTCCCTCCCTCCCTCCTATTCCTCTCCCTTCCTCTCTGAAATCAATAAAAATATATTTAAAATAAAATAAAAAGCCTATAGCTGCCAGGTGGGGAACATGAATAATCAAAGTGTGTGTGAACTAAAAGCACTTGCCTTTTTTAAAGAGGATACCTGATACTTGCCTTATGTCAAATGATGCCATGCTGGAATGGGGGCCTAGTGTTCTTACATATTTCCCCCACCCCTACCCAAGAGTCAGAAATTCAGATTTTTATGGGAAATTTCCTGATTTTCAGATTTTGACAACTAATTTAAATATTTTAAAAACTCTATGTGGGCCAAAATAAAGCACACACGTAGGTAGGATATGGTGCTTGGGCCACTAATTTGTAGTCTTTAGATAAAAAGTGAAAAGCAAAAATCCTCTCTGCTTTCCAGATATAGCCACTACTATTTCTTTTGTACTTTTTAGAGAATTTCCATGTCTATAGAATTCTACATAGATATGTACACACAAACACACACACATAATTTCCTGTGTATATGTAATACGTATATATGCACAATGGTATTGCAATTTGAGTAATTGTGTTTTTCTGTTTAGAGTAGTAGGTACCATGGTCTTTGTACATACATCCTTTGCTTCAATAGGAAGGGAAATTCGTTGTCAAGGTATTTAAATATCCTGACCAAATAGATGCTTTTTAATCAACACTGTAGAGATGGACTTTGGTCTCTTCAAATACAGTAGAATTTCTTCATTGTATTAAACAATAGGAAGTCATTCAGTAATCTTACCTAATAATAGATAAACATGAAAATTGGCCGTACCTTTGCTACGCCCATAGCCAATCAGAATGACTATGCAAATTAACCCAAACAAGATGGCGGTTAATTTGCATACACAGGCGCCCAGCACCAGTGTCCCAGGAACATCCTGGCACCCAGGTCATTGTGAAGTAAGGCCTGGACAGGAGCGGACCTCCTGCGATTGATCACAGGGAGCTGGGGCTCCACTCCTGCCCAAGGCGGAAAGCTGGAGCAGACCCCCAGCAATCAGTCGCATGGAGCAGGAGCGGGAGGCCTTTGGCCTGGAGCAGGAGCTGATCTCCAGAGATGGATTGTAGGGAGCAGGAGCTGGGGCTCTGCTCCTGCTCAAGGCCAAAGCCTCCGGAGGAGGCTCTGGGCTTGGAGCAGGAGTGGACCTCCAGTGATCCATCGTAGGGAGCAGGAGCGGACCCCGTGTGATTGATCGCAGGGAGCTGGGGCTCCACTCCAGCTCAAGGCTGGGAGGCTTATGGCCTGGAGCAGGAGCGGACCCCCTACGACTGTCTGCAGGGAGCTGGGGGTCTGCTTTCTGCCTGGGCAGGAACAGACCCCTGTGATCAATGGCAGGGAGCTGGGGCTCCGCTCCTGCCCAAGAGGCTTTCGGCCTGGGCAGAGGCAGAGCTGGTGATCAGAGGGAACTGGAGGGCCCCTGCCCAGGCCTAAAGCTTCAGCCAGCGGCTTTAGGCCTATGCAGAGTCCCGCCTGCAATTGGTGAGAACTATAGAGGAAACACCTTTTCTAACTGCACATTGGCTAAGCTGCTTGTATGCCATTGGTAATATTCTTAGTAACTTGGGTAATAAGAATCCAAAAAGGTGATCTAGGGTTTTTCTACCACACTTCTGGAGAAAGATCTGCTGCTGGAGGGCTAAGAAATGCCTTATCCTGCCCTAGCCAGTTTGACACAATGGATAATGCCTCTGCTGGTTTGGGTTCGATTCTGATCAAGGGCAATCCCCCCTGGCCAGAGCCCAGATCAGAGCTTTTGCAAGAGGCAACCAATCAAAGTGTTCCTCTCACTTTGATGTTGCTCTCTGTCTTTCCCTTTCTCTTCCACATTCTCTAAAAGTCAATGGAAACATATCCTCAGGTGAGGAGGGAGGGAGGGAGGGAGGGAGGGAGGGAGGGAGGGAGGGAGGGAGGGAGGGAGGGAGGGAGGGAGGGAGGGAGGGGAAGGGAAGGGAAGGGAAGGGAAGGGGAGGGAGGGAGGGAAGGGAAGGGAAGGTGAAAGGACTAGAGTCTGATGAAAACACATTGGTGGCTGTGGTGACTGGCAGTGGCTGCAGCAGTGGGGTGATATGGCTGGTGCCTTCCCCTGATCAGCCAGGTTGCCTCCCACAAAGGGAGGCCAGATTGCAGCTTAGAACATTCCCTGAGGGCCCCCAGTATGTTAGAGGGGGCAGGTTGGTCTGAGGGACTCCCCACCTCTGATGCACGAATTTTGTGCACCGGGCCCCTAGTTACATATAATTATTAAAACTTTGTTTTGCTGTGTTAAGAGCAAAGTGTGTTAAGTAAGCTACTTAGTAATTTGCTCATCTGATATTGTCAGGTAAGTTGAATTTTTTAGGGACCCGGAATGCAACAAGACTGAAATTCACTGAAGAGATATAACTCTTATTAAATCTCTTGTGCAGATGAAACTAATTTTTCACTTTTTGGAAGGGCAATTAATATTGTAAGTGGTTTTTCTAATGATTTGCCAAAGTTAATATGTATCTTGGGGGCAGGGATGACAGTTTATTCAAGTATGAAATGCATCCCCACTGAATTTACTAAAAGACTCATTTAAAAAAATGAACAGTTGTGTTTTCTTCCGATGTTTGAGCTGTAGGTCTATAGTGTTTCTGAGGGTTCACATTTGCGTTATGCTTGAGGTCAGTGATTCACAGCCTATTGTGGAGCAAGAACCTATTAATGATTGATTGAATGATACAAGATGTCCTTCTAATGTCATTAGCATTTATTTTGTAAATTTTGCTTTTTAATTTTTTTTTAATACTTTAATAACAGGCTTTGAAAGAATGGGACTAACTGGCTGAATGATAGGGTTTGCATATAACTATAATTGGGTTTGAGTGCCTTTTACATTTTTTCAAATTAAAAAATATCTATAAAAGGGTTTATGTCATAATAAAACTATCATATAAAATAGTTAAAAGTGCCAATAAGCAAAAAGAAAACAAAAATAAATCATACTCTCAGGACTGAGAGATAAACAATTTTAACTTTTTTATCTATATCTTAAACTTAGTGCGTGTGTGTGTGTGTGTGTGTGTTTTACACACTGATTTCTAGGGCTGCCATAACAAATACCAACAAACTGGGTGGCGTGAAACATTTATTTTCATAGAGTTCTGGAGGCTAGAAATTTGAGATCAAGGCATCAGCAGGTCATGCTCCCTCTGAAGAACCTAGGGAAGAAGCCTTCATTACCTCAAGCTTCTCTGGCTCCTGGCATTTCTTGGTGTCCCGTGGCCTGTAGCTGCGTACTTCATAATCTCTGCCTCAGTAGCCACGTCACCTTTCTTTGTGTGTCTCCAGATCTCCTACTCTTTCGAAGGACACCGGTCAGTTGGATTTAGGGCCCAACCCAATCTATTATAGTATGACCTTGTTACTAATTACATCTGTAAAGACTGTTTCCAAATAAGGATGTTCTGAGGTTTGGGTGAATGTGAATTTTGGGGGACACTCTTCAGTATACAAGTACACAGTATTAATAATCTGCTTTCCCTTAATCTCTTATGGTCATTTTCTCATTCTTAATATGATTTTACACTCTTAAAGGCTTTATACTATTCCATTACAGGCATATAAAAAAATTAATCCCTTTTTGTTAGTCTAAGTTATATTTAGTATTTTGTTAATAGAAACTCAGTATTGAACATCATTGTAGCTAAATCTTTGCTTGCATCATTAATTATTTATTTAGGATTTATTCCTAGAATTAGATTGCTGGGCTAAATATAAGCATGACTTGATGCTCTTAATACTTAATTGCCAAATTGTTGTTTCCTCCATAAATGTGAACTAATTTGTATTACTGCCACTACTGTATGAGTGACTAATACCTCACCAGTGCATCATATTAGAATTTAAAAATTTTAAGTTTGCAGGTCAAAAAATGTGATCTTTTTTAATTGATACTTTGTTATTCTGAATAATTTTATTTTTTAAATTTATCTTTATTGTTAAAAGTATTACAGATGTTCCCTTTTTTCTTCCATTGACACCCCCCCCCCCTCCCTCTTCCTCCTTAGGCCTTCATCACACTATTGTCTGTGTCCATGTTTTTTATTTCTTTCTTTCTTTATTTTTTTTTACATTTTTATTGATTTCAGAGAGAAGGGAGAGGGAGAGAGAGATATAAACATCAATGATGAGAGAGAATCATTAGTTAGCTGCCTCCTGCATGCCCCACACTGGGAATTGAGCCTGCAATCCCGGCATGTGCCCTTACCAGGAATTGAACCACAACCTCTTGGTTCATAGGCTGATGCTCAACCACTGAGCCATGCTGGCCAGGCCCTGGGTTTTGAATATATGCATATAGTTATTTGGTTAATCCCTTCCCACCCCTTCCCTCCTTCCCTGTGAGAATCTTCCTTCTGTTGCTTGCTTCCATGTCTCTGGATCTATTTTGTTAGTTTATTTTGTTCATTAGATTCCACATATAAGGGCAATCATGTGATATTTGTCTTTCTCTGACGGACTTATTTTGCTTAGCATAATATTTTCCAGGTTCCTTTATGTTCTTTTTCCTAAATATATTTTTATTGATTTCAGAGAGGAAGGGAGAGGGAGATAGAAACATCAGTGATGACAGAGAATCATTGGTCTGCTGCCTCCTGCACACCCCCTATTGGGGATTGAGCCAGCAACCCAGGCATGTGCCCTTGACTGGAATCTTACCTGGCACCTATCAGTCTATAGTCCGACGCTCTATCCACTGAGCAAAACTGGCTAGGGCCATGTTATTTCAAAGAGTAAGAGTTTTTTCTTTTTTATAGCTGCACAGTATTCCATGTATAATGTACCACAGCTTTTTAAAAAAATATATATTTTTTGATTTCAGAGAGGGAGGAAGAGAGCATGCACAGAGAGAGATAGAGAAACATCAATGATGAGAGAGAATCATTGATAGCTGTTTCCTGCATGCCCCACACTAGGGATTGAGCCCACAACCTGGGCATGTGCCTTGACTGGAAATCGAGTCATGGCTTCCTGGTTTATAGGTCAGCCCTCAACCACTGAGCCATACTGGCCAGGCTGCACTACAGCTTTTTTATTGAGTCATCTACTATTGATTGGAACTTGGGCTGTTTCCAAAACTTAACTTTTTATAAAAGCACAGGTGGTCCTTCCACCCTCATGTCACCACAAGATGGCTGCCACAAGATGGCTGGCAGGGGTGGGTAGTTGTGGGCAATCAGGTCGGCAGGGACGGGCAGTTGGGGGAGAACAGGCCAGCAGGGGATGGCAGTTGGGGGCAATTGGGCTGGTAGGGGAGGACAGTTAGGCGTCAATCAGGCCAGCAGGGGAGCGGTTAGGGGGCTATAAGACTGGCAGGCAGAAGCTGTTAGGGGCAATCAGGCAGGCAGGCAGGCAGGTGAGTGGTTAGGAGCCAGCAGTCCTGGATTGTGAGAGGGATGTCCAACCACAGGGTTTGGGCCTAAACCGGCAATTGGACATCCCCCAAGTGGTCCCTGATTGGAGAGGGTGCAGGCTGGGCTGAGTCCCCTCTCCCCCTGTGCACGAATTTCGTGCACCGTGCCACTAGTTGTTATATAATCATTCACCTCAGTTATCTTTATGATTGCATAATTTACATATAAATATTTTATATAACAAATGTATTTGGCATTGTGATTGGAGGTCAATATCTAGCATAT
Source organism: Pipistrellus nathusii (assembly GCA_963693515.1). Lineage (NCBI taxonomy): Eukaryota > Metazoa > Chordata > Mammalia > Chiroptera > Vespertilionidae > Pipistrellus > Pipistrellus nathusii. The sequence goes on from OY882863.1 coordinate 83,075,496, forward strand.
TTTTAGGTGATTAGTCATTTTGCCCTCATTTATTGAGAAATTTGGATATCCCAATGATTTGATATTGCTATCTTTATCATGTATCAAATGCATATACCAGGTATAAAGATTTTAGAGTTGGCCTACATAGTAATTGTTAGTTTCATTCACCCATCTCTAATTTTAGTTATTTGTAATTTGGTTAAGTTAGCTTTCAGTGTTTATGTTGTTTTAACTATTTAAATGTTTATTGACACTTGAGCTATTAGTATACTTGGATTCATTTTCCTTTTCTGCGTAACTTTTTGCTGTCCCAAGGGTAATAATTATTTTGATTTTTGGTTTACTGTGTGTATACACACATTTGGGTTTCTTTTGTACTTTTTCCCTCTGTTGTATTGGTATGTATGCTTGGTTTTCTGTAGTTGTAATAAGAGCTTTAATACTTACTGAAAAAGTGATTTTAAAGTGAGGTATATTTTCCTCTTATTTAATTTTCATTTTACTTATGTTATATGTGCACATAGTTTGAAGAGTAGAGTAGTACTATAGGCTTGTTAAAAGGAACAGGAATTCTAAACCCCCTTTTCCTTATTTCCAGAGGCAATATATTTCAGTTCTTTTCACTGACTTTTGAGTTTTTACCTCTCTATTGATTTCCCCCCCAGTTTTAATTATTATCTGTTGACTTTCCACAGGGCAATGAGGATTTTGTTCTGGGTGAGCCAGTGTGGTGAAGAGCAAAGTTCAGAGCTTCTGTTATTACTATTTGTGTGACCTTTGGCAACTTATTTACCCTCTCCATGCCTTGGTTTCCTCATATATAAGGACAGTGTCAGTATTTATCTGAGGATTAGACAAATTAACATACGTAAAAGATTTAGTTTCACTCACCCATCTCCCATTTTCCCATTTTAAGTATTTGTAACTTGGTTAAGACAGTTTTCAGTGCTTATATTGTTTTATCTATCCATCCATCCATCTATCTCCTCACCTGAGGATATTTTTCTATTAATTTTTAAGGAGAGTGGAAGGGAGAGGAAAAGACAGAGAGAAACACATTGATTGGTTGCTTCTTGCACGAGCCCTGACCAGGAGGAGCCTGCAACCAAGGTACATGCCCTTGACTGGAATGGAACTCGGGGGACCTTCAGTCCGAAGGCTAATGATCTGTCCACTGAGCCAAACCAACCATAGCTGTTTTAACTAAGTTTTTAAAACAATTGAGCCTTTAGAGTACTTGAATTCATTTTCTTTTATGCACAGTCTTTTGCTTTCCCAGCATAATTATCTTAATTTTTGGTTTGCTCAGTATCTTATATATATTTTTACCAGTTATTCTCAAACTCCTTACCAGTTGTGAATCTCTTAATAGGGTGCAGATACTTTAGGTGTCCTCTCAGTTTCATTTTTGTGAAGGAGTCTCTTCCAGAGCATTTGACCTACTCTGATCTGAACTGGTTGGGCTGTTGATCTGTGGACACATCTGGGATTTTTTTTCACACTCTCCCCCATTTGTTGGAACCTCTGTTTCTTGGATACTACTTGTACATTTTTCATGATAGCACAGAGGAGATAAAATTTGAGACTTTTGTATTCTGAAACTATATTTTATTCTAATGCTTAGTTGATATCCAAGGTTTGGTTAGGTAGCAGTTTCATGGTTGGAAATATGTTTTCAGGATTTTGTAGGTACTGATCCTTTGTCTTTTTCCCCCTCCTACTGGAAATGTTGAAATGTGATGCTGTTCTGATTCTTTGTTCTTTGAATAAATCCTGTTTTTCCTCTCTCTGGAAGCTTTGGGTAACTTACTGTGCCCCTGAGTCCTTACATTTGATGTTGATGCATTTAAACGCATATTTTCAATGTTGTGCTCAGCTTTGGGAAGCCCTGTCAGTCTGGAAACTGCCCTTTTGTTCTTGAAAAATTTCTCAAATTAATTATTTGGTTTTTTTCCTTCATTTTCTCTGTTTTCTTCGATCTTCCATTTTTCAGATATTGGACCTTTTGGACGCGTCCTCTTTCTTTTCATCTTTTGGTAAATTTTTTGCTCAATTTTCAGGGAGATCTCTTCAGTATTCTTCAAGTTGCATTTCTGTTTGCTTGATTGATCTGTTTCTTTAATGTTAGATGCTTTACCTAAAATATATGGTGGTTCTTTGCTACCTTCTCCTTTTTTAAGAGGAGGACACAAGAAGTGGATTGGAAGCTCTGAGCCTGACTGTAGGTTTTGTTAACAGAGGGGTTAACAGCCCCACTCATTTCCCTCAGGGTGGGGCAGTCACCAGGCCCTGCAGTGTTTAGATTATATTAGGGGATCTGAGGTCTAACGGTTGGGTAAGGCAAATGTATAACCTCTCCTATTTTTATTTATATCTTCACTGTCACTTGATTAACAACTGATGTTGTTAATTCCTAAACATTTTGGAGATCCTCATTTTAATTTAGGTTATTTCTTTATGTTTCTCCACTGTTGGCCGAGGATTCAGCTTGTTCAGGTTGGCTAAGTTATCACTTGTCTTCTTCACTTGTTTACTTTGTCCTTGTGAATTTATAAATTAAAAAACATTTTTATTTTAGCTTATTTGAGCTGCTGTAACAAAAAATACCATAGATTGTATGGCTTACAAACAATAATAGAAGTACTTCTCACAGATCTGGAGGCTGGGAAGTCCAAAATGAAGGTGCCAGCAGATTTGATGTCTGGTGAGGGCTCAATTCCTGATTAATAATAGATGGCCTACTTCTCCCTGTGACTCCACATGTGGTAGGGTTGAAGGAGCTCTCTGTCATATTCTTTATAGGACACTGATCCCATTCATGAGGGCTCCACCCTCATGACCTACTCACCTCCAAGCGCCCTATCTCTTAATACCATCAATTGGGGCTTAGGATTCCAACAACTTGTAAGGGGGGGACACAAACATTCATTTAGCCAATGACACAATTTTAGGAGTATTTGGGGAGAGAGCTGAGACAATGATGCAGTTTTTAATTTGAAGTTAAAAAGCATTGGATTTTCATAAAAATTTTTTTATCCTGCCTTTGTATTCTTAGTATGATATATGTGATGGTTTTGATATTTTTACTTTTTTTGAGAGAGAGAGGGAAAGGGAGAGAGATATGGTGGGATGGGCACATTGATTTCTTGTTTCATTTACTTATTCATTCATTGGGTGCTTCTTGTATGTGCCATGACTGGGGATCAAACTCCCAACCTTGGCCTATTGGGATGACCAACTGTGCTGCCTGGCCAGAGGCCAGTTGAATAATTGATCAAGTTATAGTAATAGCTTTTACCTGAATGATAAAGAGCAAGTTATAAATGACTATTTCTGGCTGATGGTATTACTATTGGTTTTTAATTGCTTTTTTATACTTTAATTCTTTTTCACTTTAATTCCTAAATGTTCTTTTTTATTTTTTATTTTTATTTTTTAAAATATATTTTTTATTGATTTTGTACAGAGAGGAAGGGAGAGAGATAGAAACATCGATGAGAGTGAGTCACCAACCAGCTGCCTCTTGCACACCCCCTACTGGGGATATGCCCGCAACCAAGGTACATGCCCTTGACCCGGAATCGAACCCGGGACCTTTCAGTCCCCAAGCCGATGCTCTATCCATTGAGCCAAACCGGTCCCGGCCTAAATGTTCTTTTTTAAAAAAGATATATTTTATGGATTTTTTACAGAAAAGAAAGGAGAGGGATAGAGAGTTAGAAACATTGACGAGAGAGAATCATCGATCAGCTGCCTCTTGCACACCTCCTACTGGGGATGTGCCCGAAACTCAGGTACATGCCTGTGTCGAACCCGGGACCCAGGCCGACGCTCTATCCACTGAGCCAAACCGGTTTTGGCTAATTCCTAAATTTTCTAATGTATATGAGTTACTTGGTAATTAGAAAAATACAATACCTAAACAGATAAAAATTGTTAATAATTTCCTTGGATAAAAATCGGCTCTAGGTGTTCTTTTATTTTATCCTAAATCTTTCAGAGTTGTGCTATGTCCTCTGCCTTTTTAAGTAAACATAAACTAGAAACACTAATATTGAAGTTGGACGGGGAATTATAATATTCATTCTGATCTATCCCCCACCTTAACTTATTTATTTTTTAAAATAGAACGCTTCACAAATTTGCATGTCATACTTGCAGAGCCATGCTAATCTTCTCTATACCATTCCAATTTTAGTATTTGTGCTGCTGAAGTGAGCACCCAGCTTTTTATATTCTTTTTTTAAATCAATTTTTATTGTTCATATTATTACAAAGGTTCTTCATTTCTTCCCCCCTCCACCAGGTTCCCACCTCACCCTCTGCCCCCTCCCTACCCCCCCCCCCCCCTACCCATTGTCCTCATCCATAGGTGCAGTTTATGTTCAGTCTCTTCCTCCCTCCCTTTCCCCGTCAGTCCACTCCCCTCCCATATCACCAACTCTACTACATTGAACAACTATTATTGTTCATCAGGTTTTTCAATCTCCTTTTTTTTTTGTTGTTGTTTTTTTTAATTAATAAACTTTTACACTTCTAAGAATAAATTTTAAAATCTAATAATTTTAAACCTTGTTTTTTTTTCTGCCCTGGGAATTGAGAGCAAACTTGTTTACATGTAAACTTGCCCTTAGGCTATCAAAAGGTGTAGCCATTCAAGTGTAAATGGACACATTGTTTAAACATAGCTCTGGTTGGAATTGGATTACCTGTTCTGGGTGGAGCACCCAGTTTTTAAAAAAATATATTGTTTTTATCGATTTCAGAGAGAGAAAGGGAGAGAGAGAGAGAGGGAGGGAGGGAGGGAGGGAGGGAGGGAGGGAGGGAGGGAGGGAGAGAGAGAGAGAGAGAGAGAGAGAGAGGGGGGGGGGAGGAGAGAGAGGGAGAGAGGGAGAGAGGGAGAGAGGGAGAGAGGGAGAGAAAGAGAAATATTTACCAGCTACTTCCTGTACAACCCTTACTGGGGATCAAGCCTACAACCAGCATATGTCCTGGCCGGGGATTGAACAGATGACCTCCTGGTGCATGAGATGGCACTTAACCAACTGAGCCACACTGGCTGGGATATTCCCCAATTTTTTATTTTGAAGAATCTCAAAACTATAAAAGAGTTGGAAGATTAGTACAATGACTACCTGTATAAGTGACATTTTGCCATATTTGCTTTATTTTTAAAGCACCTTTATTAAATTATAATTAACATCATAGATGAACTCATTTTAAATGGATAATTGAATGATTTTATTTATTTATTTATTTATTTATTTATTTATTTAGTTTAGTTTACAGAACTGAATGACCCTCATTACACTCCACTTATATATTTTCATCACTCTAGTAAGATTTCTTCTGCCTGTTGATGGTTAATCCCCCATTCTCACCCCCAACCTCAGGCAACCACTAATCTTTTTTTCTGTTTCTAAATAGTTGCCTTTTGTCTACTTTATATCAGCAGAGTCATATATGTGGTCTTTTGTATCTGGCTTCCATCATTTAGTATAAATGGGTTGTTTTTACTTTTTGGCTATTATGAATAAAACTGCTGTGACATTGTATTGCAAGACTTCGTGTGCGTGTGTGTTTTAATTTCTTTTGGGTAGATACCTAGGAATGGGTTGCTATTTTGATAGTAAAGTTTTGTAATTTCTTTTGGGTAGATACTTAGGAATGGGTTGGTATTTTGCATAGTAAAGTTTTGTATTCCTACCAATAATGTAGGAGAGAGCTCTCTATGGATTTACTATCCTCCCCCCACCTCCACCCAATTGAATTAAATTGCAAACATCAGGACATTCACCCCTTGGTCCTTAAGCAAAGGGCATCAGCCTACATCTGCGCTCGGCAAACTGCGGCTTGCTAGCCACATGTGGCTCTTTGGCCGCTTGAGTGTGGTTCTTCCACAAAATACCATGGACGAGTCTATTTTGAAGAAATGGCATTAGAAGAAGTTTAAGTTTAAAAAATTTGGCTCTTTTTCACTTGTACTGTTGATATTTGGCTCTGTTGACTAATGAGTTTGCTGACCACTGTCATAACTGCAGTATCATTGTTGCTCCCAAGGGATTTAGCATGTAAACAATAGGATTGTATATTATACAGTTTATATCTAGATTTCCTATTCCCAAAATGCCCTTTATAAGCCCCTCTCCCTCAGCCTAGCATCTTAAGCATTTAATGTTACAAATGACATAAGGGAACTGTTCTAGATTCAAGACTACTAAAAAGACATGACAACCAATTGTTACCATGTCTTTTTAGTAGTCTTGAATCTAGAACAGTTCCCTTATGTCATTGACATTTTTTTGAATCCAGGCCACTTGTACTCTAGAGTTTTCCATATTGTTGATTATTTTGTCACAATTAGATTCAGGTTTAACTTTTGTTTTTTTGCTAGAAATAATACATAAATGATTCTGTGTCTTTCATTGTATCACATCAGGAGGTATGTGCTAAATTAGAGCATTTGGTTAAGATCATGGCCACCGGTTTTTCTCCTTTGTAATTAATAAGTAACTGTGAGAGACTGTGAGAATATCATTTCCCCCCAGCAATATTTCTTCCATCTTTTAAAAATATCAATTTTTTATTCTTTCCTGAGTCATTTCTTGCATAAGTGGTTGCAAAAACGTAATTATTTCCGAATTCTATTGCTTCTTTATTAGTTGGTGGTCTTCTGTAAAGATATTACTGATTTTTAAAAAATTTTATTAATTTTAAATATTATTTTTTGCTGATTTTTTAAAATGGAACTTATCAAGTTAGAGCCATGAAGGATTTTATGGTGAAAGAAGCAAACTTTTGCTTATTTTTTGGTATATCTTAACAGTGTAGACTTGTATATTTGTGTTACTCAAAGAGAATGATCTCCTTGAATTTGTGAAGCTTGAAATACAGAAACTCCTTGGTTGAGTTTCCATTATTTGGGATGTTTGCTGCTTTTCTCTGAGAGATTACTCTTTTTCAGGAAGAATCTGAAAAGACTATGTAATTTTTTTCTCCTTAGTTTTTATTTGTTTTTCTTTGTAAAGCAAAATGGATAGTCCCCTTTTCCCCATGTTTCTTTGTATGGCTTTTTGATTGATTTTTTTATAGTAATTTATCTGGTGTTAATTATGCAGCGTCATGTAACCTAGCCTATTTTTAAGAATCCTTTTCTTCTGTAATGTATAAGAAATGTCATAATTGGATCAGGTGTTTAACCTGGCTTGTCATCTGAATAGCTCGTTGTCCAGAACATTAAAACATTAACAGAGTATGTGAGAATGTTTGCAAGTATCACATGACTTTTAGAGGAAATCTATAAATATTGTCTTTCTTGTTTTCTCAATGATTACTTCTACTAATGACAGCAGTCTCTGATGTATTTATACTGCAATTTTATTAGTTTATAAAGGAAAAACAGGCCCTAGCTGGTTTGATTCTGGTCAGTTGATGATGATATGTTGCTCTCTCCTTTTAAAAAAATAAATCTTTATTGTTCAGATCATTACAAGTATTCCTTTCCCCACCCCCCATAGCTTCCCTCCACATGATTCCCCACCCCATCCCATTCCCCTACCCCCCACCACTCTCTTCATCCATAGGTGTAAGAATTTTTTCCTCAAATCCCCTTCGCCCTGAGAATTGTCAGTCCATTCCCTTTCTGTGTCCCTGATTCCATTATATTCACTACTCCATTCTGTTCTTCAGACTTTTTATTCACTTGATTTTTAGATTCACTTGTTGGTAGGTGTGTGTATTTGATGTCTTTTTGTTGTTCATAATTTTTATTTTTACCTTTTTTCTCTTATTCCTCTTCTTAAAGAATACCCTTCAGCATTTCATGTAATCCTGGTTTGGTGGTGATGAACTCCTCTAGTTTTTTCTTATCTGTGAAGCTCTTTATCTAGTTTTCAACTCTGATAGCTTTGCTGGGTAGAGTAATCTTGGGTTTAGGTTCTTGCTGTTCATCACTTTGAATATGTCTTGCCACTCCCTTCTGGCCTGCAGTTTCTGTTGAGAAATCTGGGTGCTCCCTTGTAGGTAACTGTTTTTCTCTTGCTGATTGTAAGATCCTCTTTTTATCTTTTGCCCTTGGCATTTTTCTTATGATGTGTCTTGGTGTGGTCCTTGGGTTCCTCTTGTTTGGGGTTCTGTGTACTTCCTGGACTTGTACATCTATTTATTTCACCAGGTGGGGGAAGTTTTCTGTCATTATTTCTTCAAACAGGTTTTCAGTATCTTGCTCTCTCTTCTTCTGGCACCCTATAATTCTGATGTTGGTATGCTTGAAGTTGTCCCAGAGGCTCCTTACACTATCTTCAACTTTCTGGATTCTCTTCTCTTCTTGCTTCTCTGGAGGAGTGTTCTTTGCTTGCTGCTTTGTATTCCAAATCTTTGACTTGATTCTTGCAATCCTCTAGTCTGCTGTTGGATCTCTGTATATTATTTATTTCAGTCAGTGTATGCTTAATTTCTAGTTGGTCCTTTTTCATATCCTCGAGGGTCTCGCTGAATTTATTGGCTTTTTCTAGAAAATTCTTGAAAAACCTTATAACTGGTTTTGAACTTATTTATTTATTTATTATTAAATTATTATCTATATACATATTTTAACATTGCCCCCCCCCCCATACATACCCTCCCTCTCCAGAGTTTTGTGTCCATTGGTTGTACTTATATGCATGTATACAAGTCCTTCGGTTGATCTCTTATCTCCCCCAGATCTCCCTACCCTTCCTGCTGTAATTTGACAGTCTACTTGTTGCTTTACTGTCTCTATATCTATTTTTGGGTTCATCAGTTTATAATGTTCTTTATAAATGAGTGAGGTCATGTGGTGTTTCTCTTTCATTGACTGGCTTATTTCACTCAGCATGATGTTCTACAATTCCATCCAGGTTGCTGCAAATGATGAGAATTCCTTCTTTTTTATGGCAGCATAGTATTTCATTGTGTAGATGTACCATAGTTTTTTGATCCAGTCATCTGCTGACGGGCACCTAGGCTGTTTCCAAATTCTAGCTATTATAGATTGTGCTGCTATGAAATTGGGGTGCATATATCCTTTCTGATTGGTGTTTCTAGTTTCTTGGGATATATTTCTAGGAGTGGGATTACTGGGCCAAATGGGAGTTCCATTTTCAGTTTTTTGAGGAAACTCCACACTGTTCTCCACAGTGGTTGCACCAGTCTGCATTTCCACCAGCAGTGCATGAGGGTTCCTTTTTCTCCTCAACCTCACCAACACTTGTTGTTTGTTGATTTGTTGATGTTGGCCATTCTGACAGGTGTGAGATGGTACCGCATTGTTGTTTTGTTTTGCATCTCTCGGATAATTAGTGACTTTGAGCATGTTTTCATGTGCCTTTTGGCCTTCCTTCTGTCTTCTTTTGAAAATATTTTATTTAGGTCCATTGCCAATTTTTTAATTGGATCATTCATCTTCCTTTTATTTAGTTGTATAAGTTGTTTGTAGATGTTGGAGATTAAACCTTTATCAGTGATAACATTTGCAAATATGTTCTCTCACACAATGGGCTTTCTTGTTTTGTTGATGGTTTCTTTTGCTGTAAAAAAGCTTTTTATTTTGATGTAGTCCCATTTGTTTATTTTCTCTTTGGCTCCCATTGCCCTAGGGGCAGTACCAGTGAAGAAGTTCTTTTGGCATATGTCTGAGATTTTGCTGCCTGTGGATGTTTCTAGTATTTTTATGGTTTCCCGTCTGATGTTTAGTCCTGTATCCATTTTGAGTTTGTTTTTGTGTATGGTGTAAGTTGGTGATCTAGTTTCATTCTTTTGCATGTATCTGTTCAATTTTCCCAACACCATTTATTGAAGAGACTGTCTTGACTCCATTGTATATTCGTGTCTCCTTTGTCAAATATTAATTGAGCATAGTGATTTGGGCTGATATCTGGGTTCTCGATTCAATTCCATTGATCTATATGTCTGTTCTTGTGCCAATACCAGGCTGTTTTGAGAACAGTGGCTTTGTAATACAGCTTGAAGTCTGGTATTGAGATCCCTCCTACTTTACTCTTCTTTCTCAGGATTGCTGTGGCTATTCGGGGTCTTTTATTGTTTTAAATTAACTTTTGGAGAGTTCTTCCTATGTCAGTGAAATATGCCGTTAGTATTTTAATGGGGAGTGCATCGAACCTATAGATTGCTTTAGGAAGTATGGACATTTTGATGATGTTGATTCTACCAATCCATGAACATGGTATGTTCTTCCATCTGTTTACATCTTCCTCTATCTCTTTTTTTAGTGTCGTGTAGTTTTCTGCAAATAGGTCTGGTTTTGAACTCTTTATCCTCCATTTCTTTCATTTGTGACCTGTTTCTTTGTCTTTGCATTTTGGCTGTTTCCCTGAGTTGATAGAGTGGCTTTGTGTGCTAGGTATAACCCTCCCCAGTTACCTGAGGTGGACTCTCTTGGTGCCCCCCCTTTGTGTACTACATGTACAGCCTTGTTGTAGTTAAGTCTTGATTGTTGTTGGTGTCACTGGGAGGAATTGACTTCCTGGCCCATTGGCGGTGAGGATGGGAGAACTTCTGTGCTAGAGACAGTCTTATGAGACAAGATTTGCTTCAGTGGGGCTTTAGTGCTCACTGAGTCTGCCCTGTGAGTGTGTCCCCTATGGATCTGAGGAGTTGCAATCTGGATGGTCCTACTCTGACCTCTGGGTACACTGGTTCTTTGCTCTCCAAGGAGGTGCTAATTTAGCTTCTGCCTGAGGCCACCCAGCAGGAGCTACACAGAGAGATCTGCAGATTCCTCTTTTTTGTTTGGTGTTTGGAGGTGACCAGATGAAGCCCAGTTGTGAAGCAATGCAAGCTGCTGTGGAGCCTTGGGCCTTCTTTTGAATGTTCTGGGTCTCTCTGACTCAGCTGCAATTTGTTAGGTAATTTTAGAATTCAAAGGACCAGTCCATTCATATGCAAAAGCCTCTATACTAAGCTTGGATGGGGCGGAGTCTCAGGGCGGAGCAAGCAGCAATGGCTTTGTGGGGTGGGATTTCAGGTCAAAACAAGCTGCAATGGCTTCCCATCAGCCCTTCCTTAAGAGGCCCCCTGGTCTCAGTGTCCCGAGGTAATCGTTTCAAGCACCTCTGAAGAAAGCCACCCTCGAATTTTACCTGCTGCCAGACAGTCCATTTTCTCCCCGTATGAGTCTGGATCTTCAGAATCTCTACCGTAACTGGAGTTAGAGCAATTGGGAGCTTTTGTCTTTCTCCTGATTGAGAACGCTAGCCCCATACTCAGTTGTCAGCCCTTTCCCCGTACACAGCCTCTGTTCCTCTGCCTTCCTCAGCTCCTGTGAGTCTCAGTGTGCTTTTCTCTTTCCTTCTAGTTGTAGAATTTCCACTCAGCCAGCCTTCCTGTGGTTCTGGATGATGTCTGTTTTCTCTTTTAGTTGCAGTTTTGAAATTATTGTACGAGGCAGCAGTTCAGGTGTTTACCTATGCTGCCATCTTGGTTTCTCCCCCATTGTATTAGTTTTTTGTTATTGTAATAAATAACCACAAACTTAGTGGTTTAAAAAAAACACCACTTTCTTATTCCACAGTTAGGGAGTTCAGAAGTCCAAATGGGTCTCTCTGGGCTTAAAATCAAGGTTTTACCAAATCTATATTCTTGCTGGAGAATCCATATCTTTGCCTTTTTCTTTTTTCTTCTTCTTCCTCTTTTTAAGAATACCCTTCAACATTTCATGTAATATTGGTTTGGTGGTGATGAACTCCTTTAGCTTTTTCTTGTCTGTGGAGCTCTTATCTGACCTTCAATACTAAATGATAGCTTTTTGGGTAGAATAATCTTGGTTGTAGGTCCTTGCTATTCCTCACTTTGAATATTTCTTGCCACTCCCTTCTCGCCTGCAAAGTTTCTGTTGAAAAATCAGCTGACAGTCATAAGGGCATTCTCTTGCTGGTAACTAACTGCTTTTCTCTTGTTGCTTTTAAGATTCTCTCTTTGTCTTTGACCCTTGGCATTTTAATTATGATGTGTCTTGGTGTGGGCCTCTTGGTGTTATTCTTATTAGGGCATCTCTGCACTGCCTGGACTTATAAGTCTATTTCTTTTACCAAGAAGTGGACTTTTTCTGTCATTATTTCTTCAAATAGGTTTTTGATATCTTGCTCTTTTCTTCTTCTGGCATCCCCATAATGTGAATGTTGGTACTCTTGAAGTTGTCCCAGAGGCTCCTTACACTATCTTCATATTTTTCAATTCTTTTTTTCCCTCTTCTGATTAGGTGTTTTTTGCTTCCTTATATTCCAAGTCATTGATTTGATTCTAGAATCCTCTACCATCAAATCAACAACCTTGAACTTTGTATCGAGTAGTTTGTTTGCTTCCATTTTATTTGTTTGTTTTCCTCTGGAGATTCTTTTGTTCTTTCATCTGTGACATTTTTTTTTTTTTTTTTTTTTTTTTTTTTTTTTTTTTTTTTTTTTTTTTTTGTCTCTGTGACGCTCCAGGGAATTACCAGGGTGGAGCGAACAGTGTGAGATATGCTGATAAAAATTAAGATATGGCTGCATGTGAACTCTGTGATGGGGTAGGTTCCTGCATAGGAATAATGACCCCTGAGAATACCCCTGTCTGGGAGGAAACTTCCCCCTAGTTCCTGCTCTGGTGCCAGACAGTCCAGTTCCTCCCTGTATGTCCCTGGATTTCCCCAGTGCCGCCTCCTGGTGCTGAAGCCAGATCCTGGTGTGAATTTTAAGAGGAACACCTGGCACTCTTGCAGCCTCTGTGTCACTCAGCCACAATCCCCACTTGAAGTTATGGGAACTTCTCTTCCAAGCTCTGGAGCCCTGAGCTGGGGGTCTGGTGCGGGGCTGGAACCTTCTGCTTCTCTTGGAAGGCCGTGGAGATATTCCTCCCGATTAAAAGAAATACCGTACATGGGTGCCAGACAAGCCTGTACCACATCACTGCCCCTCCTACCAGTCTCAGTGTGCTTCTTCTTTACTTTTCTAGTTGTAGCACTTCCATTCAATAAGATTTTAGGCAGTCAGGCAGTTCTGAATGATGGTTGTTCTGTATTTTAGTTGTAATATTCATATGGTTGTGGGAGCCAGCATTTACCTATGCTGCCATCTTATTGCTGTTCCTCTGGCTCTGCCTTCCTTTTCTCTCACACTCTTTAAAAGTGGAAGGGAGAGGGACAGAGAGTTAGAAACATTCATGAGAGAGAGAGACATCAATCAGCTGCCTCCTTCACTCCCCCTACTGGGGATGTGCCAGCAACCAAGGTACGTATCCTTGATGGGAATCGAATCTGGACCCTTAAGTCCACAGCCTGATGCTCTATCCTCTGAGCCAAACCGGGTAGGACTCTCTCACACTCTTAAGGAAGTGATCACCTAGATTGTCCAGGATAATTTTCCTGTTTTCAGGTCAGCTGACTAGCAAATCTAATTTCCGGTTGCCATGTAGCATAACATGTTTACACATTATAGGGATTAGGATATTATTGAAATGATGACAGTGTTCTAAAACATGGTTTTTTACCAAAATCATTGAAATGTACAATTGAAGTAGGTGAATTTTATGCTACATAAATTTTTCTCTTTATTGATTTGTGCCCTCATCCCCCCCCATTAGCCTTCCACCCCCCTATGCTACATAAATTTTACTTGAATGAAATTGAATGTGTTTTTTGTTTTTAAAAACATTTAGATATTCTCCTTTGCTTTTAGGATTAAGTCTAAATTTCTTAATGAAGCCATCATGTACATGAAAAGGTGTTTAAGATCATTGGTAAATACAAATCAAAACCATAGTTAGATATCACTCTACATTCACAAGGATGGCTGTAATGAAAAATAAAAAAAGAAATTTAATTGCTGGTGAAGCTGTGGAGAAATAGGGAAAACTCATATATTGTTTGTGGAAATGAAAATAAAATGGTTCACCTACTGTAAACAGTTTGTCAGTTCTTAAAAAAATTAAACATAGAATTACCATATGACCCAGCAGTTCTCTCCTAGTTATCTATTCAAAGAAATAAGTACATATATATATATATATATATATATATATATATATATATATACCCCCACACAGACACTTGTATATGAATGTTTATAATGGCATTACTCATAATAGTCAAAAGGTAAAACCCGGCTGGTGTGACTCAGTGGTTGAGCATCAACCCATGAATCAGGAAGTTATTGGCTTAAGTCCCAGTCAGAGCACATGCCCAGGTTTCGGGTTTGATCCCTGGTGGGTTATGCAGGAGGTGGCTGATTGATGTTCCTCTCTCATCAATGTTTCTATTTCTCCCTCCACCCTCCCCCTCCTTAAAAAATCAATAAAAACATATATATTTTTTACAATAAAGATAGAAACACCCAGATGCTCATCATCAGATGAATGGATAAACAAAATATGGTATATACATACAATAGAATATTATTCAGCTATCTGCTTCCATTTGGGGTGAATCTTGAAAACATTTAAAGTGAAAGAAGCCAGACACAGAAGGTCGCATATTGATTTTATGATCCCTTTTATAAAAATTATCCAAAATAGGCAAATTTATAGAGACAAAACAAATTAGTGGTTGCCAGGGGAGGAAAAATGAGGAATGAGTACTTAATGGATATAGGGTGTTCTTAATGGTATAAGGTGATAAAAAAGTGTTGTAACTAGAGAGAGATGGTGTTTGCATAGCATTGTGAATGCACTAAATGCTACCAAATTATATACTTTTTAAAGTAATTGTATGTTATATATATTTTACACCAGCATGGTTTTTTGTTTTTTTTTTAAGGAAAAATAGTTTAATCCTGACATATTATCAAAGTCACTTAGAAACTAAACTTCTGCCCTGCCGTTGTGGCTCAGTGGTTGAGCATCAACCTGTCAACCAGGAGGTTATGGTTCAATTCCCAGTCAGGGCACCTGTCTGGCTTTCGGGCTTGAACCCCAGGAGGGAGTGTGCAGGAGACAGCCAATCAATGATTCTCATAATTGATGCTTCTATCTCTGTCCTTCTCCCTTTCTCTCTGAAATTAATAATTAACATTTATATATGTATGAAGCCAAACTTCCTTAATGCTAGTGTTAAATTTGTTTCCTCAGCCTGCTTTTTAAAAATAAACAAAAAAACAAGAGAAGCCAATTTTATTATCTTAGATTACAAGAATACCCAATGTTAGATGGCCTTTGGTTTGCCTAACTTAGTGGTTCAATTATATAGTCAAAGACACAGCAATAGCCGAAACTGGTTGGCTCAATGGATAGAGCGTCGGCTTGGCGACTGAAGGGTCCCAGGTTCGATTCTGGTCAAGGGCATGTACCTTAGTTGCGGGCATATCCCCCGTGGGGGGTGTGCAAGAGGCAACTGATCGTGACTCTCTCTCATCTATGTTTCTAACTCTATCTTTCTCCTTTCCTCTCTGTACAAAATCAATAAAATATATTAAAAAAAAAAAAAAAAGACACAGCAATAATCTCCCCCCCCCTTTTTTTTTTAAAACAAATTTCCTCAGTTTTTTTTTTTTTTTTAATATATTTTATTGATTTTTTTACAGAGAGGAAAGGAGAGGGATAGAGAATTAGAAACATTGATGAGAGAGAATCATCGATCAGCTGCCTCTTGTACACCTCCTACTGGGGATGTGCCCGCAACCCAAGTACATGCCCTGGACTGGAATCGAACCTGGGACCTTTCAGTCCACAGGCTGACGCTCTTTCCACTGAGCCAAACCGGTTTCAGCTAATTTCCCTTTTTTTTATCTGTCATCCTCAGTTATATCAGTCTCATCATTGCGTCTCCTGAGGTTCCCAGTAGATTCCTTCATGTTCCCAAGATGGTTGTAGTAATTCTGTGCACTTTTTACCTTTTTATTATAAACTTTTCAAGCCCATATGAAAAATGTAAAGAATAGTATGTATACCTCATGTTTACCATCTACATTCAACATGGTTAACGTTTTGACCTAATTTTTTTCTATATATAAAACTTTTTGTCAATTGAAGGTGGTAAACATGATTCTTCACTAATAGTTATTTTAGCATGCTACTCCTAAAATAAGGACATCTTCTTATAGAACCACATACTAAGATACTGAGGTACTGTACAAAAATTCTATACTAATAAAAATATCTAGTTCATATTTAAAGTTACTCAGTTGCTCCCAAATGCATATTTTATAACCTTAAAAAAAAACAAAAAAAAAAACCAGAATCCAATTAATGACTTAAAGGAAAAATAGTTTGATCCTGACATATTAGCCAAAGACACTTAGAAACTAAGCTCCTATAATGCCGATATTGAATTTCTGTGTTCTATATTGCATTTGGTGGTTCTGTCATTTTAAATCCAGAACAGTGCTACCACCTTGCTTTTTTCATGCTTTTTTTTTTTTTTTTTTTTTTTTTTTACTTTCTATTGAGAAAGGTTTAATTGCTGTGATAGAAGGACCACTTCTAAAATGTAGTAAGATTAGTGGGTCAATAAATAGCCAGGAAAAGTAGAGAGAAGAAATAATCTTGGAATTACGAGGTCTTTAAGAAGTGTATAAATGATGGTATGGTCCTGGCTGGGTAGCTTAGTTCTCAAGCATATCAAACTCACAGCCCACAGGCTGCATGCAGCCCACAACGGATATTTTTACAGCCAATATAACTCTATATAAGAAACGTTTTAGTAAAAATTTTGTAACTTAATTTTTACAACATCCTGTTATATATAATTATTAATAACGACTTACAATGTTTGATAATGGCTGATTATTATAATTGTGTTGCATTCATTTCCCTTAAGCACCCTAACGTGCTGCATTTCTCTCCACTAATACCAGCAGCGAATATTTTAGCAGCTGATTACCACGCCATTAGTCTTGTATTGACTTGTTTGGTGTGTGCAACAGGAAATATTTCACTTTCTGAGAACAAGGAAAATAGGTTTATTTGTGTTATGCTTATTTGTGCAGTCATTCTGTGTCTGGTAAGTTTATGTTCAATAATAATACTTTTTATTTAAATGTTCTATTTATGTTAATGGTTACTCATTTATTTTAGTCTTTTATATTTAGCATATTTTTATCAAAATCTATGTTCTATGAAAATTGAAGCTTTTACACGGCCCATATAAACTTACGCCTTCTTTATTTGGTTCGTGTTAGCTTTTGAGTTTGACATGCTTGGCTTTGTTGGTTAGGGCATCGTCCTGATAGGCCAAGGTTTCAGGTTAGATAATTTGGTCAGTGCACATACAGGAACCAATGAGTGAATGCATAAATAAGTGGAATAACAAATTGATGTCGTCTTCCCTCCTCTTCTCTCACCCCCTTCTCTCCACCCCTTCTTCCCCCCCCCCCCACACACACACCGCCTCTGCCTTCTCTCTCTAAAGTCAATTTTAAAAAAATATTGGTGAGACCTTAGTTCCTCCCTATTTCTCTCTCTCTCTCTCTCTCTCTCTCTCTCTCTCTCTCTCTCTCTCAAATATATATATTATTGATTTTTTTTACAGAGTGGAAAGAGAGAGGGATAGAGAGTGAGAAACTGATGAGAGAGCTGCCTCTTGCACACCCCCTACTGGGGATGTGCCCGCAATCCAGGTACATGCCCTTGACTGGAATCGAACCTGGGACCTTTCAGTCTGCAGGCCAGTGCTCTATCCACTGAGCCAAACCAGTTTCGGCCTTTGTTACTCTTAATGGAATTTTCCACAAGTTATTTTTTCTTAATGTCTTCACATACTAAATAGTATCCATGTGTTAATTTTTAGGTTTTAAAATAGTGAGGATTTTCTTTAGCCCATTTTCTATTCATATTTCTATTTTAATGAAATTCCCATTTTCTTTTTAGGTATAAAAGTTACAATAGTCTTTTTTTTTTATTTTTATTTTTTATTTTTTTTTCTTAATTTTTATTGTTCATATTAATACAAATGTCCCTTCCCACCCCACCCTCTGCCCTTTCCCCACCCCCCATTGTCCTCATCCATAGGTGCACAGTTTATGTTCAGTCTCTTCCCACATCCCCTTCTCCCCTTTTCCCCAAGAATCATCAGTTCACTCCCCTTCCATACCTCTGATTCTATTATATTCAACAGTTAATATTGTTCATCAGATTTTTTTTTTAATTTCCTTGGTTTTTAGATTCACTTGTTGATAGTTACGTATTTGTTGTTCATAATTTTTATCTTTATTTACTTTCTCTTCTGAAAGAACCCCCTTCAGCAATTCATATAATTCTGGTTTGGTGGTGATGAACTCCTTTAGCTTTTTTTTATTAGTGAAGCTCTTTATCTGACCTTCGAATTTGAGTGATAGCTTTGCTGGATAGATTATCTTTGGCTGTAGGTTCTTACTATTCATCACCTTGAATATTTCTTGCCATTCCCGTCTGGCCTGCATGGTTTCTGTTGAGAAGTCAGCTGACAATCGTATAGGTGCTCCTTTATAGGTAACTATCTGCCTAGCTCTTGCTGCTTTTAATATTCTCTCTTTGTCTTTTGCTCTTGGAATCTTAATTATGATTTGTCTTGGTGTGGTCCTCTTTGGATTCCTTTTATTTGGAGTTCTGTGTGCTTCCTGGACTTGTAAGTCCAATTCTTTCCCCAGGTGGGGGAAGTTTTCTGTCACTATTTCTTTCAATATGTTTTCGATATCTTGCTCTCTCTCATCTTCTGGGACCCCCATAATTCTGATGTTGGATCGTTTGAAGTTGTCCCAGAGGTTTCTTACATCATCTTCAATTTTCTGGATTCTCTTGCCTTCTAGCGACTGCAGAGGAGTATCTTCTGGCTCTTTATGTTCCAAATCTTTGACTTGATTCTCAATTTTCTGGATTCTCTTGCCTTCTAGCTTCTGCGGAGGAGTATCTTCTGGCTCTTTATGTTCCAAATCTTTGACTTGATTCTTGCGATCTTCTATTCTGTTTTTAGGACTCTGTATAATAGTTTTTATTTCAGACAATGTATTCTTTATTTCTTATTGATCCCTTTTCATATCCTCATAAGTCTCATTTATTTTATCGGCCTTTTCTAGGAAACTCTTGAAAAACCTTATAAGTGTGGTTTTGAACTCTATATCCAGTCGCTTTTTGTCCTCCATTTCTTTCGTTTGTGATCTATTTGGTTTAGGCATTTTCGCAGGCAGCTTTCCTGATGGGGCGGGGTTTCAGGGTGGAGCCTACAGCTTTGGCTTCCGTCAGCCCCGCCCTATGCGACTCCTGAGACTCAGGGTCCTTCAGTACTCGTTGTAAGCGCCTCTGAGAGAAAGGCGCCCTCGATTTTCGCCTGCTGCCAAACAGTCTAGTCTCTCCCCCAATGGTCCCGAAACTGGGGTTCAGTTCAGTTGGAAGTGGAGTTGGAGGTGGCGTTCAGAGCAGTCCGGAGCCCCAGTCTCCTTCCCGCCAGGCAATCCCGCGGCACAGCCAACCGTCCCTTCTCTGTGCGGCGCGCCGCCGCCGCCGCCGCCGCCGGGACCTCCTTTCGCCTCTTCCCTGGGGTTCAGCCTTTCAGCCCGGCTCCCTCTGTGTGAGCCTGGGTCCCCGGGGTCTGGCCTAGGCCTGGGGTTCAGAGCAGTCAGAATGGGGGCCAGCACATTCGGAGCGTTTATCTCCTTCCCGCCAGGGAACGCCCGCCAGGCACTCCGCCTCCCTCCTCTCCGGCTCCGTCCTCTCCGCGCGCCGCGTGTCTCCGTACCTTAGGCTTTCCCAGCTCCTCCGCGCTTCCTTCTGGTTATCTCCTTGCTTCTCGTTGTAGAATTTCCAGTCAGTCAACTTTCCTGTAGTTCTGGGTGATGTCCATTTTATATTTTAGTTGTATTTTGTTGAAATTGTTGTGTGCAGCTCGGCTAGGTGCCTACCCGAGCAGCCATCTTGGATTCTCCTATCACAATAGTCTTAAGTACATATTTTTGGGCCCTTCTTTTTGGTCTTCCATGTTAGATTCCAGTTGAGTTGATGTTGGAAAGCTCTAGTAAGAACCACCATCTGCTTTGCTGATCCTTTTTTTTAGTCAGGTTTTTCTTCCTCCTAATCCTGGGGAGGGAAGCTTTGGGATGAGTGTTGCTTTATGCCCAAAGATGTTATTTATTATCCATGCTTCATTAGATTAGATCATTACTCTGATTTCCCATTTTAATTTGTAACCAGACAAGATGGGTTGTTTTCTCTTTCTCATTATTTGTATCATTTTGAATTTCCTAATCAGAGAATGGAAATAGAAAGTATCTAATTATATGTCCTTGAAAATCTGAGCTAATACTCAGACTTCTGGCATTCCTTTTTTAAATTCTGATTTCCTGACTTCAACTGTTTTTACCCCCATATTTTTGGGTGATGTTCCTGACTGTATATTCAATATATAGATTACTTTATAAGACCAATAATATGACTTATATATGTATACAGAGTACAAAAATAAATGTTCTCTTTGTAAATACATGCAACATTATTTGACCACTTTCAAGAATTCAGCTTAACAAGAAGGTTAAAGTATTGTGTTTATAGAATTCACAATGGAAATGAATGTGTTCTTAAGAAAATCAGATGTTCAGAGTGTTATTTGATAATTAGAAAATTCCAGGTAAGTTAAAAAGTATTATGTTTTTGAATATATATGGTTCAAAATTATATTAATAACTGATTCTATAATAAAAATTATAAATAATAGTAAATTTTACTAATAGCCAAGAGCAATTAGTAAATCATTTACCTGTCAGTTCATCTGTGTCTTCATAAAATGAAGGTTAGGCAATATTGCTTCTAAGTTACAAAATTGCATTTCATTGGGGAACACATATCAACATCACCAAATTCGTTTACTCTTGAATTGTGTTAAGCTGATAATCAGTGCAGTTGAAATTGTATTGTGCACCAAGCCCATCTTTTCAGCCCAAGTAGAAAAAGTTGCCTTGGACTGATAGCCTCTGCGTGAGAGGCAGTTGACAGTTGGAGTTTTCCTTGTTTGCGGTCCATGGTTTCCTACAAAATCTTTTCTCAGAGGCAGGGGCTTTTCCTGTGCTGCTATCTGTTATATCGTTGGTTCCAAGTAGAGTGCCTAGCACATGAATAAATGCTCATTAATTAAATATTTGTTAAATGAATGAAATACAACTGGTACATTTACACACATTGTCTGATGCAGCCTTCACAGCCGACCTTATAATGCCAACCTTGCAATATGAAATATAAGCCTGTCTTAGAATACAAAAAACTCAGGTTTGCAGTTGAATAATCTGACATAGATGCTTAGCCACTTTAAAGCCCAGAGGTAGGAGCTGCCTCTTCAAAAATGTCACTTTTAAATTTTACCATTAAAAAAAAATATGTTCTTACTGATTTTAGATCAAGAGAAAAGGAGAGAGAGAGAGAGAGAGAGAGAGAGAGAGAGAGAGAGGCGCGCGCATTGATGTGAGAGAAACATTGATCGGTTGCTTCTCCCATGTGGCCTAAATTGGTGACCCTTGGATGCTCTGGACAACACTCAACCAACTGAGCCATACTGGCCATGGCCATTTTAATCATCTTTAAGTGTCTAGTTCTGTAGCATTAAATATATTCACAGTGTTGTGCAACTGTAACCATCATTTATTTTAGCCTGTGCCTTTTTCCTCCACTGTTACACTGCCCCCTTTGTTCTTATAACCATCTGAAATCAGATTAAAACCTCCTTTTTTTTTTTTTTTTTTTTAAAGCCTTAAAGGAACCTGGAAGTTTAAACTTTCAGGCTGAGCTGAATACTGAGTCAATGTTTTTCCTTTCTCATCTCAGTCAGCTGTTTCACATAGAATTCCTTATCCTATATAATAAAAGGCAAATGTGCAAATTGTCCCTCCACTGGGAGTTCCACCTGGAGTTTGACCAGCAGATGGGTTTGGGGGCCAACCAACCACCCGTGGCCTCTCCCCCTGCCGAGGCTCGCACATCGGGCCTCTAGTTGGTTAATAATAGTTGAGTATGTTGTTCTGAATGGGAATACATGCTATCATGGCTACTTGATCTTATAATGAATTGGGGATGTTTGGTCTGTTCCTGCTATTTCTTGACCCAGTGAGTCAGTGATCAAAGTGGTCCAGGTGCAGAGGAGCCATGCACCCACATTTTTGAGCTGTGTACCTCAGAGCGCCACTGGACTGAAGTCCACTCTCTGTGCACTTGGGAAATAAATTTGCTTTGTCATCGTCCCTCTGCTTTCTGCCAGAAGTCGAGTTCACTAATTTCAGTTTCACTTTGGGCTTTAAAAATCTTTCTCTGGCTGCATTACCTAAATAAGTACAAATAACAAATTTGTTGGCTTGGCTGTGGGATGAATTGGAATGTGTGCAAGATTTGAGAAGGGGAATGAATCTGTCTAAGGAGAGTTGTTGGACTTTTCAACTTGTGTTTCTGCTGCAGTGGTCTCAAAATTCTGTCTGATGCCAGGCAGAGCCGGAGATGAAATATGACACAGACTGGGGATGAGACTTGGCAGTTGGTCCTGAGTGCAGTTTCTTCTCTCCCAAGTGTATTTTATAGCCAAGTGAATAGAAAACAAGTCAGCAGGCTACTTGCTATAGACTAGAAGCAGAAAAATGATCTTTAAAAAAAAAAATTCTTATCGAAGGACATGCTTAGAGGAGGGGAGAGTGAGGAAGGGAGGAAGAGAGAGAAAGAAAACATTGATGTGAGCAATATCGGCCCTTTATCAGTTGCCTTCCGTAGTTGCCTTCTGTATGCTTCCCTGACGCGATCAAACCCTCAACCCAGGTATGTGCCTTATCTGGGAAGCAACCTTTCAGTGCTTGGGAGGATGCTGAATCAACTGAACCACTTTGCCAGGCCAAAAAAAAAAAAAAAAAAAATCTCTGTAAAAAGTTTCAGAAGAACAAAATGAACCGGCTTATCTTTATCGCCCTCCAGTCCCTAAGTGAAAGGCTGATTCTGGATGTATTCCTAATTGTGGGAAGGAGAGGCGGGGCTTCCCCAACATTGACCAATCATACATCCTTCACTTTGGATCACAGTCAGCTGGATCTGGAGGTTGCAGGGTGACTAAAGTACAAGCCTTCCCATTGAATAGTCAAGCAAATGGACACAGTTTGGCCCCAGGCCCAGCTCTGCTCCATGTAAATTTTATCTAGCACACAAAGAACTGGCTCACAGCTGGTGGTGTTGTTATTCCAGGCATTACTGACTAATGTAGCAGGAGGCCGCCATTGCATGACCTGAGGTGGCTGCTCTAAAAATAGCCAGTCTTTCTGGCTGATGCAAACACCTGGAGGAGCAGCAGGCCCCCCAGCAGAAAAAGTATTGCTGTTGATAGCATGTCTGTTGAACGTCAGACTACATATACTATGTCAGACCTTATTTCATGCTATGTTTATGTGTAATTAAAGACAATTCACTGGACCCATTGGCTTATGGTTGGGTTATACTTAGAAAAAATGCAATTTATATTGTTGCCTATTGAGGGGACAAGGAATGATGTCACTAGTTTGAGTAAGACCATGGAGAAGCAGTTAATATAATTACTGATAAGTTCCTTTATCTCTATAATGAACACGGCTTACTTAAACCACTGCAGTGGCCTTTGGTTTCTGGCACTGATATACCAAGCTTTCAGTCATGTGATTTTGTTCAGTAAGGGACTCTGGTTTGTGTGCTTGGTAGTTCCTTGTGACCTTAGGGGGTTTGTGAGTAAGAAATGGTGCTTCCCAAAAAGAAAATACAAATGTCTCATAAATATGTAAAAGATACTCTCTCACACAAGAAGAGAAACCATTTTAAGATATCGAGATTTTTTTTATCTATCAGATTGACAAAAATCAAAAATGTTGGAGAAATACTGTTGATGTGCAAGTAGGGAAACGGACACTCATACATTCTTGGTGGGAGCATTCATTAAATGAATAACTTATTGAGGGAAGTTTAGATATATATTAAAACCATAAACATATACCCTTTGACCCAGCAGTATCACTTAGAGGAATTTATCCTATAGATGCACTTGCTGAGTTCATAAGCTTATTTATGAAAGAATTAAAGCTTGGAAACAGTCTCAGAAGTGGACTGGTTACATAAATAATGATGTATCTATAAAATGGACACAGATATTAAAAACAGTAAGGATACTCATTATGTACTGACATAGAAATGTTACAGTGTTGAGGCAATAAAGCAAAGAGCAGTGTCTAATATCTTGCTACTTCTGTAAAAAGGGGTAAAATAATATATATTATTTGTGCATAAGGAAGTTCTGGAAAGATATTTAAGAAAGTTATATGAATGATTATGAGTGTGTAGGAAATAAGAGATAAGATGGGTATCTTTCACTGTATAGAACTTCTTAAACTATGTGTATATATTGCTTTTATTTATTTATTTTTTTAAAAAACTAAAATGTTTTAAAAAATGGAGCTGCTTTGAATTCAGTCATAGTTGCCAGAGGAGTTCTCTTTGACTTGCTGTACCCATACTTGCTATCCTTGTGGGTTAGAAAATTTCTTCATATTGTAGCTGATGGTGGTAATATTTGTTGCCTCTTAAAATGTTAGTTGTTTTTTTTTTTTTTTTTTTTTTTTTAATAGAAAGAGAGGAGGAGAGGGAGGAGGAGAGAGAGAGACATCTATGTGAAAGAGAAACATCTATCAGTTGCCTCCTGCAGCGCCCCAACTGGGTACTGACGCTGCAACCCTAGTATGTGCCCTACTGGGAATTGAACGGCCACTTCTTAGTGTGCGGAACTGCATCTGACCAACTGAGCTACACTGGTCAGGGCCGTGTTTGTTGCTTTTTATGTGGGCACCTTGGGAAGAAAGTGGTGTTCAAGTTCATTGTCCTGGTGTTTTTCCTGTTGTTCCTCAGCCAAAATCAATGGCTATTACAAACCCTAAGAAACTGGCTTATTTCTTTTGTTTGACAATTAGGATGATATGCTGTGAATAGGACTGAATCTTTATCTTTTCTCTTTATTTGTAGGAACCTTCAAGCAGCAATTGGCGCCTATTATGACTTCGAGAGCCCAAACATCAGTATGCCCTCTATGTCTTTTGTTGAAGATGTCACCATAGGAGAAGGGGAGTCCATACCTCCTGATACTCAGTTTATAAAAACATGGCGGATCCAGAATTCTGGTAAATGTATAATTGGCAATTCTCCTTGTCCAGTTTTCTTTTTTTTTCTTCAGTTGTTAAGTAAATGTTTTAGAAATGTGATTGTATTACTCAGATTTTTCTTATACATGATGAAGCATTTCTTTACTGGTATGATGACCTATGTAAAATTCTGGGGGCTCAAACCCCTATAAAAGTGAGTTTTTATTGACTACTTTTCAGTTCTTTATATTTCTTTTATGATTGGAAAAGTTTGGCTAAGCTATCTTTTTATATGATAACAAAATGTACCAAGTTGTTAATCTTTGTTCTCCTGGCTTATTTAGAAGTAACTTTCCCTTGGATGCAAGTTCACTGTGTCACGGAGCAAACACACATAATTTGGATTGACCTAATGTTGTAGATGACTGGAGACATCTGTGGCTATATGAAATTTTCATTGGCTTCTTTTCCCTTTTGGTTGTTACAATATGGTACATTGTTAGTTTGAGAGGCAGGGTAATATAAGAAAATACCCATGTTTTTTATATTCTTGAAATTCTTACTTGTTTGAAGTTTGATTATCTTTACTTTGCCTAATTTATTCCTTCCTTCCTTCCTTCCTTCCTTCCTTCCTTCCTTCCTTCCTTCCTTCCTTCCTTCCTTCCTTCCTTCCTTCCTTCCTTCCTTCCTTTATTTTATTAATTTTCCACAGAGAGGAAGGAAGAGGGATAGAGAGCTAGAAATGTCGATGAGAGAGAAACATCGACCAGCTGCCTCCTGCACAACCCTGCCGGGGATGTGCCCGCAACCATTGTACATGCCCTTGACCGGAATCGAACCTGGGACCTTTCAGTCTGGAGGCTGATGCTCTATACATTGAGCCAAACCGGTTTTGGCCCTAAATTCTTTCTTAATATCGCATGCTTTTAAAACATATTTTTGTTGATTTCAGAGAGGGAGAGAGAAGGGGAGAGAATCATTGATCAGCTGCCTTCTGCACGCCCCCTATTGGGGATAGAGGCCGAAACCCTGGCATGTGCCTTTGACTGGAATTGAATCTGGGACCCTTCAATCCGCAGGCCAACACTATCCACTGAGCAAAGCCAGCTAAGGCTTGCGTGCTTTTAAAATATAAAAACAATCTCATTTTTGTTCTTGAACCCCTCTTGAAAAGTCGGCTTCTATTCATTTCCCCATAGGAGAAATGATTGTAGTATTACTAAAACCTGTTATTACTTATCAAAAAATGCTTTGAAAGTTACTCATGAAATTTTTAAATGAGTGACGCTTGTTTAGAAATTATGAACTATTCAAAAGTTTAAAAAAATTAATCTAAGACCTTATTTACTTATAGTAAAAATGGTCTGACCTTCCATGAGTTTGTTTTAGTGCTTTTAAATATTGAAAGTTGTTAAGAGTACTGTTGAAATAATTTAAATGCTGCCTTGTTGAAGAACCATTTTATCTTTTGAAAACCTCTTGATATATCTGCTCATTTACTAGACACTCACTTGGATTAATGGGAGGGTTTGGGAAGGTTAACAAAAAATGGCTAGACTGTAAAATCAGAACCCAACAGCGCCTGCCTTTCACTTTGATTTGGAGAAAATCTGTATTAGTGAGCCTGGCTGCCTTTTCCTTCTGTTTTTATATAGTAACTCCACTTTCAAACAGCCTCTGGGTCTGTAGCCTTTTTTCTGTAAAAGGCATTTTTGTTCTTGAACCCCTCTTGAAAAGTTGGGCAACAATTGCTAGAGATTTTACCCTTCAAGGTACTTTGAACAATAGTTTTTTTTTTTTATTCTTCTGGAATTTGTTCAGCCAGTCATAAAATAGTTTTTCTGTCTATAAGCTAAATGCTTTCCATCTGAGTAAGGAGAATCTGGCCTATAACTGACAGGTGTGTTATTAAAGAGAGGAAAAGTGCGCATGGGCACTGGCTCTTTGGCATCATCCTAATCTGGCTTCAGTTCTCTCTGGAACTACAGTAGCCACACAGAAGTAGGGCAGGCCTTTACTGTTTCTCCTCTGGCTCTCTTACTCTCATTCATAATCTTCCCTAAGAGATAGTGCTCACTGAAAGTTTCACAAATGATTTTCATGTTTCTTCTCTGCTGTCATGTTTTAGGTATGCCAGGCATTCAAATATACAACAGAAGAGATTAATAGAAATTGCACATAGTTGTCTCAGCACCTTCTTCAAAGGAGATAAATGTCACACATTGTTTACAATTAAACTCCTAATACTGTTTAAATTCTTTTATTTAGAACACAGAAAAATAGAAGTGAGACTTTTAATGACATAGATACAAAATCCCACGATCCAAACTTTGTTGTCACTATTTGCATGTTAGAAGCTTGGGAAACTTGAGCAGGAAACTACATTGGAGTTTAAAGTGAATATTTGAAGCTGTCCCTTAAAGATGAATGTATTATAGATAATACTCTTTAGCAGCACACACAGCTAGCTTCTCAGTTGTTGTAACCATGTTCTCGTCCAGGTGTAGTGAATTTAGCTGAGCATGTAGTGAGAGCTCTGGCGTTTCTCTGACTTCGTGAAGTAGATGTGGTTGTCCTATGAGAGTGCCATTAGAGGCATCTTTATCTTTTGAACTACATAGAAGTGAATATAAAAGAGTTGGAAGAAGAACTTAAGAAAGAATAAATATTCCTCCATTTTTCTTTTGGCTCCTTAAAATAGTAAGTTTTTTACCTCTCTCTTCAGTATGATTATAGATAGCATTCCACTTCATTCATTCCACAAATTTTTATGTTTTAGTCAGTTTATCAGGTACAGGGGGAATATGGTAACAAAATTAATGAAGATTCCTGTTTTTATGTCACTTCATTTGAAATGTAGTTTTTAAATTTATGGGGTTAAAAGAATAGGCGATCTTTACTGAGATTTATTGACTTCTGCATTGCTCTTTGAATGTTCCTTACTGTCTCCAAACACTTCCTATAATCACATGCCCAGGCTTTCTAGAACTGATTGACTTTCATTTCATTTTTGCTATGCACTCCCATCATCTCAAAATCACAATATAATAATAGGTTTTTTAAAATATTTTTAAATAAAATGTAATTCCGTGACAGCTAAAGAATCACAGCCTTAATCATATGCATGCTTCTTGTGGTTGTCTGCTCTGGACAGCCAAGTATTTCCCATATCCAGACAGTCTTGGTTTTTCTTATTTTCTTAGAGGTTCAAAAACAGACACATTCTTGGATTTTCATATAAACAAATATTGTCTTGTTACTGGGGTGTGTGTGTATGTAAAAGAATAATTGTGAATTCAGCTTTATAACAGTAGTTTAACTTCCCACTTGGATCTTGGTCTTTAAAGAAATCAACATTTTCCAAGATGCTTCATGTCAGTTGCTACTGCTCTTGACATAGACAGGTATGCTTTTGCCAGGACACAGGCCCATAAATGAAAAACAGAATTCGCATATATTACCAGGGTATCACTCACAACCTTTGCACCAGCCACAGGGGCTTTCTGTAGTATATACTTAAGAGGATACTTTGCTAGCAGGTTTTTTTTTTTTTGTGTGTGTGTGTGTGTGTGTGTCTGTGTGTGTGTGTGTTTAAGAAGTTGGGACAAAACATACTGCCACTGTTTCATCTGTTATCCCTTCAGAGCCAGGTGCCACAGAGGATGCTGTTCATTATGGGGCTGAGGCTGAGATCTCAGCAGTAGAGTGCTGGTTGATTTTCTCTCTGGTTCTCTTTTCAATAGCAAGCCATTATGTATTTTAAAAACACCATGACAGTTCTAGAACAAGATAGTGAAGCACCCTAGAATACTGTTAGGAAGTAAATTTCAAGCATGATGTGTCCTGAGAGCCCTGCCATATTCACCTTTTCATGTGATTTATTTGTATATTGAATGTATGGATTCCTCAAAAAGGAAATCTAGAGTAAAAAGGAATGTATTGGAGAGACTTCACAGGAAAAATCTAGTCACTATGTGGCTACCTATGACTAGTTAGATCAAGCCAATATATAGATTTCTCATTTGCATTAGTTTACATGAAAATAGGTACACAGGAGTAGGTACCAAATAAGTTCTTAGCCACTTCCAAAAGAGGAAAGGCATTCCTGCCAAACCATTTCTCTGTACTGACATTCCTGCCCTCTGGCTGATGGCATTACACACACTTCTTTGTGGGAAATTTATCGCACTGTTCCTATTTTCCCCACTACTTCAGTTTGAACCTGCACATGAAACTTTCATTTGATACCTCTTTTAGAAAATTATTTTTATTTTAGTCCTCTTACTAGGATATGTTTTTATGTTATTTTAGAAAGAGAAGAGGGGTGAGGGTGAGAGAGAGAAACATCACTGTGAGAGAGAAACATTGATCCGTTGCCTCCTATATGAGCCCTAACCAGGGATTGAACCCACAACCCAGGTGTGTGCCCTAACTGGAATAGAACCTATAACCTTTCGGGTGCACAGGATGAATGATGCTCAACCACTTCAGCCACTCAGGCTGGGCAAAAAAGCAATTTTGAAGTGTAAACAGTATCATAGAAATTACTTCCTATGTGTTTCATCTTCTTGCCTGGGTGAAAAAAACTGGGGAGAGTCAGACATATTTTTACTATGAATTTCAGCTGAAAATGCTAGTGAAAATTGACCGTGTGTTACCTATTAGTAGAGAAAGCATCCAAAGATGTGGCCCGGTGCTGCTTGTAATGGCTCTTTACATAAATCATTCTCTGTTAATCCTTACCTGAGGATATTTTCCTATTGACTTTTTAAAAATATATTTTTATTGATTTTAAATATCAATAGGAAGGGAGAGAGAGGTAGAAACATTAATGATGAGAGAGAATCATTGAATGGCTACCTTCTGCAAGCCTCCTACTGGGGATTGAGCCTGCAACTTGGGGCATGTGCCCTTGACTGGAATCAAACCTGGGACCCTTCAGTCTACAGGCCGACGCTCTATTCACTGAGCCAAACCGGTTAGGGCTCCATTGATTTTTAGAGATAATGGAAAGGAGGAAGGGGAAGGAAGAGGGAGAGACAGAGAGACAGAGACAGACATTGATGTTAGAGAGACACATGGGTTAATTGCCTTGCATGTATCTTAACGGGCTGGGGATTGAACCTGCAACCCAAGAATTGAACCTATGATCCTTCATTGCACACTCTGATGCTCTAACTATTGAGCAACACAACTCAGGGCACATATATCATTCTTAGATTCTACAGATTAAGTTTGATGTTTGGCCTCCCCTAGGGTCACTTTAAATATATCTTAAGGAACTGCCTTGCTTTTGCTGTATGTACCCTCTCTTAGGTTGTTTACTTTGATAATTCCCTCTGATTAGTCATGTGAGAAGTTCTATAGCTTAGGGATATGTGGGTAGAATTACATGTCTGAGAGACAAAGAAAGAGTCTCCTTCTATGGCTTTGTACCCACTGATTGCTTAACATTTTTTCCTTTTGCTTAAACTCAGGGGCAGAGGCCTGGCCTCCAGGGGTTTGTCTTAAATATGTCGGGGGAGACCAGTTTGGACATGTGAACATGGTGATGGTGAGATCACTAGAGCCCCAAGAGATTGCAGACGTCAGCGTCCAGATGTGCAGCCCTAGCAGAGCAGGCATGTATCAGGGACAGTGGCGGATGTGCACTGCTACAGGACTCTATTATGGAGGTGAGTATGTCCTTGTGGGACCCAGGGTGAAGGAATATATCTTAATGCATTCCCAGTGTTGCCCAGAGGCCCTGTGAATTACATAACAGGGCATGGCCTCTTTTAAACAGTCACTCTGTATAAGTGAATAACTTGAATTTAATGGCTATCTGGTTCGATCTAGTGCTTTCCCTTTTACACTGGGATTTTAATTAATATTTAGTGAATTATATGAGATATATCTTGCATTCTAAACAATGATTTAGTAATGTTGCTGTTTTTATTATATAATCTAGCAGGTACTATAAGAATACTGAAAGCAGTCTTTGCTTATAGAATATCTAGACATAAGTCATATAAAAAAAGATAACGTACAAAACATGCATACTTTCATCCTGGCTGGTGTGGCACAATGGTTGGAATGACGACCTGTGGACTGAATGGTTACAGGTCAGTCAAGGACATACCTTGGTTATGGGTTTGTTCCATGCTCCAAGTGGGACATGTGCAGAAGGCAGCTGGTCCATGTGTCTCTCAGGCCAATGTTTCTTTCTCTCCTCTTCTCCCTTCTACTTTCTCTAAAAAACATCAATGGAAAAGTATCCTTGGGTGAAGATTAATAAAAAACAAAACAAAACAAAAAAAAAGTGCATACTTCCTTCAACCTAATGACCTGTCAAGCTACTAATGCCTCTCACACCTTCTCTTTATTGCCAAACTTTCTGAACAAAGTGATCTATACTCACACTCTTGTCTTTCTGTTTTCCATTTATTTTTCAACCCAATCTATTCCTTTTATAAAAGGAAATTTTCTTTTAAAAACAACAATATATTTTTATGATTTTTAGAGAGAAAGAAGGAGGAACAGAGAGAGAAACATCGATGTGACAATGAACATTGAACAGCTGCCTCTTGCATGCACCCCACTGGGGATCAAGCCCAAAACCCCTTGCGTGTGTCCTGACCAGAGATCGACAGCATTTCAGTGCGTGGAATGATGCCCAACCAACTGAGCTACATTGGCCAGGGCTCAATCCAATCTGTTATCAATGTTACCCATTCTAATTAAATGTTTATCAACCAGTGATAACCCAGTTACCAGACCTAGCAGTCTTCATACTAACTAACCTTCTATCATTTGGCACCATATTCTAAAAGTTTTTTGAAATGTGTACCTTCCTAGAGTCACATAATACCTCTCTTAACTCTGATTGTTCTTGCTCTATCTCTGTTGAGTCCCATCTTTGCCTTAGGATTACTAGATTGTGAGCTGGGCTCTGATCATGCTCAGTGACCTCATTTACCCACATGATTTCAGCTCTCACCAATACAGCATACATGGCGATGCTCAAATTCATATCTGTGTCTGCACACTCTTTATGGAGCACCAAACCTGTGTTTTAACTGTTTATGGACAGGATACCTGGATATTCTGTAGATTTCTGAATTTTAAAATCTCCCAGGCAAACTTACATTCTTCTCATTGGCACCTCAGTGAGATGATCAGGCTTGAGATGTTTGAGTCACCTCTTTTTTTTTTTCTGTGTAATTATACTTAATCACAGATCAATCCCTGTTGGTTCCACTATATTCCATATTCTGGAAATCCAAAGAATAATAAATAGGAAATAGTAGTTCTCCTCAGGGTGCTCTTTAAAAATTTT
Source organism: Pipistrellus nathusii (assembly GCA_963693515.1). NCBI lineage: Eukaryota > Metazoa > Chordata > Mammalia > Chiroptera > Vespertilionidae > Pipistrellus > Pipistrellus nathusii. The sequence continues at coordinate 83,107,827 of OY882863.1, forward strand.
TAAAAATTAAAAAAAAAAAAAAGAGAGAGAGAGAGAGAGGGAGAGAGAGTTAGAAACATCAATGATGAGAGAGAATCATTGATTGGCTGCCTCCTGTATGTCCCTGACTGGGAATATTAATAATTTATTAATCATGGTTCCATGATTTTCTAGTTTTGTTTTTTTTAATCAGTGGAGTTTTTTCCTTGATAGTAGCATATATGAATGCCCCCTTCAAATAAGGGAAAAAGATAAAAATGAAACTGATTTTGTTGAATTGAAAGGTTCCTTAGCCTGCCATGCTCCCTGTCTGAGATGACTGACCTTCAGAGCTCTGTGGTGTGTAGTTTGCAAACTCTTTATCTGTTTTAGCAAAGAATTTAATTTCATTTTACAAACTTACTGTATTTCATTTAATTTAGATTACTATTGATTATAAAACACATCCTGATAGCAAAGGTGTTATATAACTGGCAGAAAATGCATATAATATACATAAAAACCACAATTAAGAATACATGAAAAAAACACACAAAACACCTGCCAGTTACCCATGGTTGGGACTTCCTAGTATTTCTTGCTCATTCTTCTTAACTTGTTAGCTCATTGAGCATAGTGTGGTGGTAAGAACTCAGAATGTAGAACCAGGTTGCCTGGGCATAAACTTGGACAAGTTAGGTAATTCTCTGTACCTTATTTTTCTGTTTTAACATCGAAGCTTGTATTTTTTTAAAATTTGTTTTGTTTTTGGTGGGGTGGTCTCTATAGTCTTTAGATGGTCTTCTCTAGAAAGAATCCATCCTTATTTTTTATATTTATGGTGTTTTAGCTAATTTCCTCAAAAGGACCCCTGTAGGACACTTGGCTCTTGGGAAGAAGTAAGAGCATGAGTTATCCCTATTTTAGTCTTGGTGCTAGTGGTAATATGCCTGCCCTATTCCTAGTAGAGTGCCTGTTTCCAAAATTCTACAAGAGAGATTTACCCCTGCACTGTGATACTTTTCTACAAATCATAGGGGTCCTAGTTGTGAAGTAAGCTAAGGTCATACTCTTTTTATAATACATTTTTACTAGAGGCCCGGTGCACAAATTCATGCACCAGTGGGATGCCTTGGCCTGGTCTATGGGATCGAGCCAAAACCAGCTCTCCAACAATCCCCTGAGGAGTCCTGCATTGCGAGAGGGCACAGACCAGGTTGAGGGACCCCACCAGTGTATGATTGGGACCAGGGAGATACATGGGAGGTTGGCCAGCCAGGGAGGGACCACAGTAAGGTTCCAGGGCATGCCCGGCCTGTGTCGCTCAGTCCCGATCGGCTGGACCCCAGCAGCAAGCTAACCTACTGGTCTAAGCATCTGCCCCCTGGTGGTCAGAGCATGTCATAGTGAGCGGTTGAGCGGCCTTAGCATGTCAGCATATTATGGTTTGATTGGTTTAATGGCTGACTGGACAGCCAAACACTTAGCATATTAGGCTTTTATTATATAGGATTGATTTCAGAGAGGAAGGGAGAGAGAAAGAGAGATACAAACATCAGTGATGAAAGAGATTGGTCGGCTGCCTCCTGCTTGGGGATCCTCCTGCTGGGGATCAAGTCCAGAACCCTGGGCATATGCCCTGACTGGGCACCAAAACATGACCCCCTGGTTCATAGGTTGGTTCTCAACCTCTGAGCTGGGTTGGCCTGGCAAAGGTCATACTCTTGTTATCACATTCTGATGAGGGTTTCTCCCACTTGAAATAGATCTTTTTGTAAATACTTCACATGAGTCCCTAGGGACATTTCATGTGTCCATTAAATACTTATACATTATAGTTTCCCAGAGGTTAGGAATGAAAATTTGCTTATTAAACTTCCAAACTGTAATATGTCCATATTAGGAGAGTTATTAGGTGCTCTATGTAAACCAACTGTTTATTTCCTAAAACCTTTGTTAAGTTCATACTCTAACTTCTCCAATTTACAGAGTGTCTTCCCTAGTCTGTAATTTCAGGACTGTCCCATCTCATTCATCTGTATTTTAACTGCCATGTTATAAAAGCTCTGGTTTAATACAGACTCCTCTAGACATGAGTCTTCTGTTTAGATGCTATTCTATTTGGCATTTCTGCCAGTTCTTTACCTATTAACCCCAACTTTAGAATGACTCTCTTTTATGTTGGACTGAAAAAGGCTGCCTCATTTACTTCTAGAAGATCCTTAATAAGGTATTCTCTGTTTCATTTCTGACCTCTAGAATTCTCTGATATCAGAAATATTAGTAGCCCTTGAAAACAACAGATTTCTTTTTTGACAAAAAATGCTGATCTAAACTGATAGTGATTTGTATGGGAAATGTTTTTAGAAGAGACATTTCAAAATGTAAATGAATCTGAAATCCTTAATTATTTTTATGTTATGAGATCTTTAATAAGTTTATAGGGTGACAGGCTATTTCAGCTTCAGAGAAGGAAGCCTGCCTTTGGTTGTATTGCCACTAGGGGATAGTGTCTGATTGGTGGTCGTTCTACATGAGACAAAGGCAATGTGAAATGGCTGTACTGTCCAGATTAACCTCTAAAATGCAGATATTTGGGTCCTTAACCTCTGTGGAGCATAGACAATTAAGAAATCAGGTGAACCTAGGGGGCACGGCTCAGTGGTTGATTGTTGACCTATGAACCAGGAGATCATGGATTCACGGTCAGGGCAGTTTCCTGGGTTGTAGGCTCAATCCCCAATGTGGGGTGTGCAGGAGGCAGCTGATCAATGATTCTCTCTCATTGATGTTTCTATCTCTCTCTCCCTCTCCCCTCCTCTCTGAAATCAATAAAAATATATTTTAAAAAAGAAATCAGATGAAACAGTGATCCATCTATAAAGTAAAGTAAAAAAAATATTTGCATGTCCTGGTATGAAGCATCAAATTTTTTAACTTTTGAAATTCAACTGAGTCATTTCAATGTGTGCTCTTAGTGCTAACACTATTTATTTTATCAAATAGTTATATAATTTTGCATTCAACAAATAACTACATAAGGATTTGGTAGAAGGGCAGTAATATAATTTGAAAACATCATGTTTTTTTCTTATGGTAGTTATAGCCCTTTTAACAGAAATTTCTTTGATTTGGAATGTTAGGTTCCAAGGATACAGAACTTTGGAATTGATCTTTCCTTTAAAAATCTTTAAAATATATATAATTTTTATTAAATATAAATATGTAAATATTAATATTTTATATTTCATATAATACTGGTTTTTGGGGTAGTTTACTTTTTTCATATGGTATATTTATTTTAAATCTTTATTGTTGAAAATATTATATATGTCCCTTATTTTTTCCCCATTGACCCTGCTCCTCCTCTGCCCCAGACCTTCATTACCCTATTGTCTTTGTCCTTGGGGTTATGCATATATGCATACAAGTTGTTTGATTGATCACTTCCTACACACCCACTTTTCTCGCTGAGATTCCACAGTCTGTTCTATGCTTCTGTCTCTGAATCTATTTTGTTCATCAATTTATTTTGTTCATTAGATTCCATATATGAGTGGGATCATATGATACTTGTGTTTCTCTGACTGGCTTATTTCGCTTAGCATACTACTCTGCAGGCCACTCCATGCTGTCTCAAATTATAAGAGATCCTTCTTTTTTACTGCAGGATGGTATAAATGTACCACAGCTTTTTTATGCCCTCATCTACTGATGGGCACTTGGGCTGTTTCCAGGTCTCAGCTATTGTAAATTGTGCTGCTATGAACATAGGGATGTATACATTCTTTCTAATTAGTGTTTCAGGATTCTTAAGAGTATATTTTTAGAAGTGGGGTCACTGGGTCAAATGGCAGTTCTATATTTAATATTTTGAGGAAACGCCATACTATTTTCCATAATGGCTGCACCAGTCTGCATTTCCACCAGCAGTGAACTAGGTAGGATTCCCTTTTTGCCACATCCTCACCAGCCCTTGTAATTTGTTGATGGTAGCCATTCCGACAGATATGAGGTGATACCTCATTGTTGTTTTAATTTGTATCTCTCTGATGATCAGTAACTTTCAGCATCTTTTTATATGTCTTTTGGCCATCTGTATGTCCATTTTGGAGAAGAGTCCATTTTAGGTCCTTTGTTTATTTTTAAAAAATAATCTTTATTGTTCAGATTATTACAGTTGTTCCTCTTTTCCCCCCCATAACTCCTCGACTCCCGGTTTCCACCCCACCCCACCCCACCCCATTGATGTAAGATTGGTGTAAGACCCCCCTCTATTGTCCTCGTACAAAGGTGTAAGATGTTTGTCCAATCTCTTCCTGCACCCCCATATTCCCTTCCCCCCCGAGAATTGTCAGTCTCCTTTTCTATGCCCCTGATTCTATTATATTTGCCAGTTTATTCTGTTCTTCAGATTTTTTTATTCACTTGATTTTTTAGATTCACTTGTTTATATGTATTTGTTGTCACTTTGTGGTTCATAATTTTTATCTTTACCTTTTTCTTCCTCTTTTTAGAGAGTACCCTTCAGCATTTCATATAATAGTGGTTTGGTGATGATGAACTCCTTTAGCTTTTTCTTGTCTGTGAAGCTCTTTATCGGACCTTCCATTCCAAATGATAACTTTGCTGGGTAGAGTAATCTTGGTTATAGGTTCTTGCTATTCATCATTTTGAATATTTCCTGCCACTCCCTTCTGGCCTGCATAATTTCTGTTGAGAAATCAACTGACAGTCATATGGGTACTCCCTTGTAGGAAACTGTTTTTCTCTTGCTGCTTTTAAGATTCTCTCTTTGTCTTTTGCCCTTGGCATTTTAATTATGATGAATCTTGGTGTGGTCCTCTTTGGATTCCTTTTGTTTGGGGTTCTTTGCGCTTCCTAGACTTGTAAGTCAACTTCTTTCACCAGGTGGAGGAAGTTTTCTGTCATTATTTCTTCAAATAGGTTTTCAGTATCTTGCTCTCTCTCTTCTTCTGGCACCCCCATAATTCTGATGTTGGTATGCTTGAAATTGTCCCAGAGGCTCCTTACACTATCTTCATATTTTTGGATTCTTTTTTCCCCCCTGCTTTTCCAATTAGGTGTTTTTTGTTTTTTTCGTATTTCACATCTTTGACTTGATTCTTGGGATCCTCTAGTCTGCTTTTGGATCTCTGTATATTATTCTTTATTTTAGTCAGTGTATGTTTAATTTCTAGTTGTTCCTTTTTCATATCCTGGAAGTTTTCACTAAATTTACCAGCAGTTTCTAGAAGATTCTTGAGTAACCTATAACCATGGTTTTGAGCCCTATATCCAGTAGTTTGCTTTCCTCCATTTCTTTCATTTGTGACCTGTTTCTTTGTCTCCGTATTTTGGCTGCTTCCCTGTGTTGATAGAGTGACTTTGTGTGGTAGGTGTTCTATAGGGCCCAGTGGCTCAGCCTTCCTAATTACCTGATGTGGACGCTCTTGCTGCACCCCTGTTGCAATCTGAAACCTAATGTACTGTAGCTGGATCAAAGAGCCCTAGAGCCTCTAAAAGAAGACCCAAGGCTCCACAGCAGCTTGCACTGCTTCACAGCTGGCCTCATCTGGGCACCTCCAACCCCAAACAGAGAGGAGAAATCTGCAGATCTCTCTGTAGCTCCTGCTGGGTGGCCTCTCCCCTTGGAGAACAAGAGCCAGTGTACCCTGTGGGCTCGTGCACAGACTTATTGTAGTTAAGCCTTGATTGTTACTGGTATCACTGGGAGGAATTGACCTCCAGGCCAATTGGCTGTGAGATCAGTTCTATGATGGGAGAACTTCTGTGTTGGAGACACACTTATGGGGCAAGACTTGCATCAGTGGGGCTTTGGCGTTCATTGAGTCTGCCCCCTGAGTTTATCTCTTATGGATCTGAAGAGTTGTAGTCTGGATGGTCTCTCTCTGACCACAGGGTACACTGGCTCTTGTTCTCCAAGGGGAGAGGCCACCCAGCAGGAGCTACACCGGTTGTTTCTTAATCCTAGGGAAATGTGAAGTTCCTGTTGTGCTTTGAAGATGAGTTGTTTTAGGAAGGATTTGAGTCCCCAACCTCCAAATCTACAAGTGGCTTCCATGGTAATCTTCCATGTATATGCCAACTAAGCATATAACTACTGGTGTTATAGCATTCTTGACTCACAGCTCCTGAGGATAAGCCCAAGGCTATTGTTCTAGACATCAGAAGCCTGTACTTTTTTTTTGGAGGGGGGGCGGTGGGCAGTTTATTCCACATCAGAAGCCTGCAACATTTTAATCCTAGCCATAGTTTGAACTACTTTGAAGCTTCCTGTAAACTGGATTTTTGAAAGTGGTGCTTTCTCAAGTCCTCTTTGCGAGCCCAGACCAAGTGAAACCTATTATGCCACAGTTCTTGCTTGCTTAACTGTGGCTTCTGAAGACCCCTTGTGCAGGCAGAGGTAGACTACAATTAGGCCGCCTCAGCCCAACATCCATATCAAGGTGATGGTTCATGTGTACTGTTGCCCTGTTTGATGACTGTTAACTGGCCCTTTTCTTAGGCTCTGCTGAGGAGTGACACTGGAAAGGAGCCATCTCCCTGTAGATAGGAGTGACTCTTGTAGGATTGATAAGTTGGGCTTTTGAGACCTCTGAAGAACTTGAGCATGTGATAGGCCCTGCCTTCCTGCCCTCCTACAACCTGTCTGCCCACTGCCGGATGAAAGCCCTCCCCTTTGGTAGTCAGTTCACTACAGAATGGTTTGTGTTGGCTGTGTTGCAGCTTTCCCTCTTAATACCTGAAAATGCTATTTTTAATGCTATACTAATTTCTTTTTAGTAGATTTTACTCTGAACTGATTTTAGACTTATAGGAAAGTGTCAGAGATGATAGAGAGTTCTCATATACCCAATTCCTCCCATCATTAGCATCTTACACATAACCAGCACACACTTGTTAGAGTGAAGACATCAACATTGGAACGTTACTGTTTATTTAGATTTTGTCAGTTTTCCTCTTTCTGTTCAAGAATCCAGGCTAGGTGCCACACTATATTTAGTTGTGTCTCCCTGTTTTCTCTAGTCTGTGACAGTTTCTCAGTCTTTCCATGTTTTTCATAACCTCTGATCGTTTTGAGTAATACCATCTAATGTCCTTTATAATACTTTCAATCTGAGCTTGTCTGATATTTTCTTTGTGATTAGACTGATGTTATGGTTTTGGGGAAGAATACACAGTGGGGAAGTAAAGTATGTTTATTTATTTTATGGAATACTTGAAATTTGTATAACCTCATTGGAGATGTTAACCATGATCACTTGGTCAAGTAGTTTATCACCAAGTAGTTCTCCACTGTAAAGTTACTGTGCTTCCTACTCTATTGTTTGGAAATGAATCATTAAGTTTAGCTTGCCCTCAAGGTAAGTTGGGGGATATATAGAATTAAGTCCCACCTCTTGGAAGGGGGAGCATCTGTATATAATATTTTTAGTTTTCTATAAGGAAGTTTCTCTCTTCTACTCTATTTAGTCATTTATATAACTATGGAGTCATGTATATTTATTTTACACTTTGAATAATAATGCAATACTTTGGTATTGGTTTTGGTTACCAAATTGTTCAAATAATATTATAGTACCTTCTAGCTCCAAAGTTCTGTACCAGGAGCTTTAAAAACTCACCTTAAAATAATATATTCTAAAATAAGTTTCTCCATTCGCGTACTAATCCCTGATTGTGTAGCCTTGGCCCTTGGTTCTGCTTCCTTAATTACTTTTCTAGGACATCCTGATTGCTCACTTATTTGATATTGATGCCAAATAACATAATGTCTGTAGGTAAAATGGCCTGGGGAGTGGAACTGATTTAACTTAGCTTTAATTCTCTGGATATGCTTCCCAAGTTGCTGTTGGGAAGAAACAAGTTTAAAATTTTTTACTGAGAGCTGGGAGTTCTTGGGCCAGTTTCTTCTACCTCCAGACTCAGATCCTTTATCTAGAAAATGAAACATTTTCCATTAGATGGCCCCTAAGATTGCTCACAGCTGTGATTTTATCATCAGATATAATAAAATATCTGGCTGGTAGTTCTCATCTCCGTAATAAAAGCAAGAGTTGTGAGTGGCCAACCTCTCTGAAACAAGCTTATTTGGTTCATCTTTATCATCCTTTTTATTTACTTAATTACACACACACACACACACACACACACACACACACACACTGCATGGGATGAGCACATTCAGAAATTCGAGGTCTAGAGAAGATGCCTAGATGACTCGTTGTATAGTGGAGAAGGCATGTTTTGCTGTTCATTAATACCCCCACAGTAAGAACTTTGGAGGATCAGAACTGGAGTATTTATTATTAGTATTTATATAATCATTCTTAAGTGACATTTCTTTTACAGCAACTAGATGTATGTGAACAGTCTAGCAAAATAGCCAAGGTGAATAGAATGTGGTAAATTAAGTATGATAAGGCCCAATGAGTTACCTTAAAGATGATTTAGTTCTCAAAGCCAGTGTGTGTGTAGGGGAGAGTGTCATTAGTCTCACATACTGAAAGCAAGATGGGTGGAGGACAACAAGGATGAACTAATGTCCTGTGAAACAAAGCATATTCATTTGGGAATAAAGAACAGTAAAGGAATGTTGCTTTTGGTAGAAAGCTAGGATAGAAGAGCATGGAATGACTCTTCCTCAGGCTGCCTGCCATTGAGTTGTTCTTTAAGGCTCACATCATACTGATGTATGAGATGTGACTTAGAGCTCTGAGTGAAAGTCTGACCCACCACACCTGTCACTGTCCCACATTTCTAAGTGAAGTGGCACACTGCATATCCTGGCTTACATGTTAAATCAACAGGTAGAACTTTTATGGTACTAGTTGCATGAGGATTTACGTTTGCTTTAATGACAAGTGTGTCTGGAGATGCCCATTCCTGTGAGTCTTGCTAATTCTGCTAGTGGCTTTAGCCTCCTATTTCAAGTGAAATGAGTTGCAATTTCTTGAAGTGAACAGCAGATGTCACTGCATCTTCACTTACCAGGGCTCTGGATCCTAATTGGATCCCAACCCAATTCTTTGTACAGCTCTCAAACCACTGACCTCAAATTGAGTATTTATTGCTCTCTGACACCCTAAGATCCTCTTCCTCAGAAACAGAACCCAAACTGAAAATTGATAGTAAACACAGCCCAAGAGGTTTCCCTCAATTCCTTCACTATCCTCTATTTATATTTATCTGTATTTTTATGTAGCTAATTGATGAGGTTTATTTGCCTTTTCCTATCAACCTCACAGTTATTTAGAAAGCTGGGCAAGTTTTATATTTGTCTTCAGGATTCACACTGAAATGCTTCTTGGCCTTTCTGCTGCTTGCCTTTTAAAATCTTCCATCAGTAAACTCGATACCACTGTTCTCGAACATAGAGGAAACTGCCACTTTCCTGTTTCATTCTTTTCAGCCCTTACCTTTGGTAGTTGAGGAAATAAAAAACTGTATTGGGATAAAAGTTCTGTGGTGCATCTTTTTAAAACATACCTCTTACGGTTTCAGTAAGGTAGTAAGGTTTCCCTATCTGACAGAAAGGTAATGTTGGTGTTAAATTATTTTAGAAAGTCTGAGACATATTAAAATGTTTGCTCAATATATCTTTTGCTCAGATATATTGCAGAATAGCCAGGGTGACATCTGTCCTAATATGCCAGATTTATACTTATATATACTGGTGCAATTATTACTAGTTCCCTCTTTCACTCTCAGTTGACCTAGCTTGAACTGTATGGTCTCTAAATTGCCGTGGTGGTGGGACAATCTATAATTTCCAATTTTAGTAAAATAAGCATTTTTTAATTCAGGAATTATGCATGCCCTGAGCCTTCTGAGTTAAACACGTGTAAAATAAGCAAAAACCACTAAGAACTTGTAATTCTAGAAAAATAGATTTTGGTTTCTATTGATAATTGTCCTCTGGAGTAACGATATCCAAAGGTGGCTGTGCATCAGAATCAACTAGTAACCTTTTTACAAATAATTTCAGGGTCCTCATAAACCTCTACTGAATTTGTTCCAAAGCTTGACTTGACATTACAAAAAATGTAGAACTTTATGCAATGCAAATGTATTGGACTATTTTGTGAGCAAGCTTCTAAACTAACATATAGAAGAACACTTCTCTCTATGATTTGGGTGGTGGTTGAGGTTCTTGGTGGTAGCTGCTTTGGGCCGTAAGAGGGTGTATTTGGCATTGACATGAGTTGTTTTCTTGTTTCAGACGTCATCTGGGTGATTCTCAGTGTGGAGGTGGGTGGACTTTTAGGAGTAACGCAGCAGCTGTCATCTTTCGAAACGGAGTTCAACACACAGCCACATCGCAAGGTAGAAGGAAACTTCAACCCGTTTGCCTCTCCCCAAAAGAACCGACAATCAGATGAAAACAACTTAAAAGACCCTGGGGGTTCCGAGTTCGACTCAATCAGCAAAAACACATGGGCTCCTGCTCCTGACCAAACCGAGCAAGATGAGAATAGACTCTCACAGAACTCTGTAAATCTGTCCCCCAGCAGTCACGCAAACAACTTATCAGTAGTGACTTACAGTAAGGTAGGTGCCCTTGGAGAAGAGGAGAAGGGGTAGGTGGTGGGCCTTGGGATCTGTGATACCCCTTCATGGCAAACCTTGAATCCTAGAATGTTCTTTAAGACTGCTTAGCTCTCCTGCCAACAGCAACAACACAAAACCTACCCCTTCTCCCCTCCCCCCTCCCCCATCTTCATGTCCTGTGGATATTACTTCATCCACATTTATAATTTACTACTGTCTCTCTGCTCTGGTTTGGGTGTTGAAAGAACAAAGTTCTTTACCTTTACATTTTAAGAAAAGAAAGTCAAAATATCGCCAGCCATGCTTCCATTTTTAATGTATATTGAGCTTAGAGCAACAACAACACACCTTTGGAATTGGTTCCTACTTTGATTTTTTTGGGTTTGGGTGGGATTCTTGTTTTTGTTTGTTTTCTGAGGAAAAAGGCAAGCTCAATTATTTATCCTAACTACTCTTGGGCTTTTACTTTATTTACCTTGTTTGCATGTCTTCCTATTGATGTCTTTTCAGTCTATGTGTCCCATCTACTCCCTCACCCACAGCTCAGAGTGGCCCAAGTGATATTTTGACTTTTCATGTGTGGGGAATAAGAGAGAATTGTTTAACCATGATTTTAAATGTATGATTGATTGTTCTGAGACACTCTACTAGGTGTTTGATTTCTTGATCTGTTTTTCCTTATGCTAGTTGATTGACAATGTCTTCCACACCCTGCTAAGGTGATGATGGTTCCTGGTTGTTGGTTTTGGTTGGTTGAATAAAGCCCTATGCTAAGAGTTCACTGTTGTAGGTGGTTCATGTATTGGGGCCTGTGAGTATTCCTGTGCATTCTTCTGATTAATAATGCTGCATGTTAGGCCCAGCATCCCATCTATATAATCATATAACTGTTAAGTCTCAAAATTTACCCTCAAAAATTTAAAAATAAAATTAATGCTTATTTGAGGGATAAGTTGCATTGTTGTAAGAATGGTATTTTTCTGACCAATGCTTTATTAAAATATGGTCTAGATTAAGAAAAGAAACCTGGTGATGTGAATCCTCTTTTGTCACATGGTCTGGTAAAAGGAACTTCAATTAGCAATAGTGTAGCAAAGGGTTAATATATTGGTTGGTTGTATAGACACAAAGGGTTCAGTGTAGTCATGTTAGTTCTCCAGGAAATTAGAGAAGTAAATTGATAAACCAGTAAATTGCCTGTATTTGAGGAAAGACTTCACATCTTAACACTTAAAAGACTTTCCTCTATGTTCCTGTTGCTCCAGATTTGTCTGTCTTAATTTTAATCCATCAGATCATGACTGTTCTAAAATACCTTGGTAGAACAGAAACTTGAAGTAGTTGAATTTAATGGGTAGGTGAGAATTGGAGGAGGCAAAACCAGTTAGTTGCTCTACTGTTTTCTATAATCGAAGCCCCTTTACCCAATATCGAACTACTTGGCTCAGCCATAATTGTAGTTATAGAAGAGGGCTGGCATTCCTGGCCAGGGCCCTGTACTCCTCTTAGTCATAAACCTGTTAGTTGTTTTGTTTTCTTTTTGGGCTTTAGGGACTGATGCTTTTAACCAACTCTCTTTGCCCTGGCCCTGGTGTGTTTGTGGGTGCACTGTCAGAATGAATTACTTAACAGCCTTAATTGAGGTCCCAGCATACTGCTCCTTTGGAATGGCGGAGCTGTGGTGAGGCTATTGAAATATTTGTTAAGGATGATGAACTCATGGTATGTTACCTAAATTTTTTTTTTTTCATGAACGGTGCAGGGTCATATAGAAGCAGTACTTATAAAACCACAGAATAAGGTTCTTATTGTTGTTGATGAGACTTTTGGCTATAATACATTGAGAACTTAGATCCCAAAGAGAAATTGGAGCTTCCCTTTTTTTCTTACTTTAAGTAAAATACTATTCATAAAGCATGTATGTGAACATCTGGGAGCAGTTCTGGCTAAAGTTGAATCAGCTCTGCTTCTCAGGCTCCTAAGGAATGGGATCAGGTGTAAACAGTCATCAGGAAGTATTTACAGATTTGTGCACTATTTAGAGCAGTGTACATTGTTCAGTAGGAGACTTTAAGAATAAAAGAAGTGACCCTGCCAAGCAGCTTACAGTATAGTGACGAGTCATGCATCCAGTTCATCAGGACAGGTATGAATTTGGTCAGTAAAGAACAACAGTCAAATGTATAATCCTATCTAATATAAGAGTAATATGCAAATTAATAACCACTCCTCTACATCACAAGCCATGCCCCACAGCCAATCAGGAGCGAGTATGCAAATTAACCCAACCAAGATGGCTGCAACCACGGAGTGAGCAGGAAGATTGGGTTTCCCCAGCAATGGAGGAAGCTACGCTTTCTGCACACCCTGGCAGGCCCAGGCCTCCACTCAAGGCTACAAAGTTTCAATTATAGAAGATAAATAAACCCCAGATACCAGGGCCTCTGCGGGAGGGGGGGGGTGTGTGTGACCAGCCTACAAACCACCAGAGGCCCCACACCCCAAGGGAACCCCCAACCTGATCCGGGACACCCTTCAGGGCAAACCAGCTGGCCCCCACCATACACCAGGCCCCTATTCTATATAATAAAAGAGTAATATGCAAATTGACCATCATTCCAACACGCAAGATGGCTGCCCCCATGTGGACACAAGATGGCCAGCAGGGGAGGCCAGTTGGGAGGGACCAGGTTTGCAAGGGAGGTCAGCTGTTGGCGATCAGGCCAGCATGGGAGGACAGTTGAGAGGGACCAGGCCTGCAAGGGAGGGCAGTTGGGGGTGATCAAGCCTGCAGTGGAGGGCAGTTAGGGGTCACCTGGCAGGCAGATGAGGGAAGTTGGGGGTGACCAGGCTTGCGGGGGAGCAGGTCTACAGGGGAGTTAGGGGCAAACAGGCTGGCAGAGGAGCAGTTAGGCATCACTCAGGCTGGCAGGGGAGTGGTTAGGGGGTTTATAAGGCTGGCAGGCAGAAGTGGTTTGGGCAATCAGGAAGGCAAGCAGTTGGGAACTGGCAGTCCTGGTTTGTGAGAGGTATGTCTGACTGCCTGTTTAGGCCAGATCCCTAAACGGGCAGTCGGACATCCCTCAAGGAGTCCCAGATTGTAGACGGTGCAGCCTGGGCTGAGGGACACCCCCCCCCCCCAATGCACGAATTTCGTGCACTGGGCCTCTAGTTTTTATATATTCTTGGAGGTTAGAGTTAGAGAAGGCAGAGCTGGAGTTGATGGAAAGAGCTTTTCGAGGAATGGGCAGATGGAAAGACAGGAAGGACAGTGGTGTGGAGAACTGTTAAAGTGCTGAGGGCAGAACATGGAGGGGTCATGAGGTCCTGATGTGGGTAATAGACAGTGGGAGGTACTAGATTCCACTGCTATCCTGTGTTCCTTTGAGAAACAGTGGATGAAATAATGGCTTTGAAAAAAAGTGGAACTGTACTTAATATCTTAAAGCAGGGATAATTCACAGTTCTAGACATTTGTTTTTGCTTCAGAATAGAGATTTATTTATTTTTAAAAATGGCATGCTTGAGGTTCTTTTTTTTAGAAAAGCACTTTGTTGGAATTTTATAATATAAAAAATTTCAAATGCACAGAAAAGTGAACTGTATAATAAGCATTTGTATTCTGAAATATTTTTAAAGGAAATTATGACATTTTGACATTTTAATATGAATCTTTACAAAAGTATTTTCAAAAATACCATTAACTTACCTAATAATTAATAATTTCCTAATATTTTCTAGTATCAGTTCACATTCAGGTTTCTTTGCTTCTATGTGTCTCTTAGAATTTGTCTGTTCAAGCAGGATTCAATCAAGACCACATTTCACACTTGATTGTTGTATAAGAAAAGCCTTAAATTTTGAGATTCTGAATGGTGCCCTTAACAAAGTGTTGATCAGGTACATCAGTGGTATTTTTAACTGTTCCTGTGTGCCCAGGTGTGCTGCCAGTACTTTACAAGCCTCATCTCATTTTCTGATCAGAAAGGCTCTGAGGGGCTAAGTAACTTGCCCAGTATCACACAGCTAGTAGAGAGAGGCAGAGCTGAAATTCAAATCCAGGTGCCACATTTTTAAAAAAATATATTTTATTGATTTTGTACAGAGAGGAAGGGAGATAGAGAGTTAGAAACATCGATGAGAGAGAGTCATCAATCAGCCGCCTCTTGCACACCCCCCACCAGGGATATGCCCGCAACCAAGGTACATGCCCTTGACCGGAATCGAACCTGGGACCCTTCAGTTCCCAAGCCAACGCTCTATCCATTGAGCCAAACCGGTCCCGGCCAGGTGCCACATTTTTAAAATGTGTTGAGTGAAAGCATTAACTGAGCTCCAGTAATTTTCAATCAAGGCATGAAGAAAGCCCAGTCAAAATAAGCAGTCCATAAATGGTTCTAATATGTAAACTGAGGATTGCCTTTGCCATCTTTTTAAAAAAATTCCCGTTTGTTGAGTCTTTAAAAAAAAAAAAATCTTTATTGTTCATATTATTACAAATGTTCCTTATTCCCCCCCCCTCCATTGCTCCCCTCCACCAGGTTTCCATTCTCTGCCCTTTCCCCACCCCCATTGTCCTCATCCATAGGTGCACAGTTTTTGTTCAGTCTCTTCCCACACCACCCACTCCCCTTTCCCTGAGAATCGTTAGTTCACTCCCCTTCCATACCTCTAATTCTATTATATTCACCAATTAATATTGTTCATCAGATTTTTTTTAATTCCCTTGGTTTTTTAGATTCACTTGTTGATAGTTACGTATTTGTTGTTCATAATTTTTATCTTTATTTTCTTTCTCTTCCTAGAGAACCCCCTTCAGCAATTCATATAATTCTGGTTTGGCGGTGATGAACTCCTTTAGCTTTTTTTTTTATTATTATTAGTGAAGCTCTTTATCTGGCCTTCGATTCTTAGTGATAGCTTTGCTGGGTAGAGTATTTTTGGCTGTAGATTCTTGCTATTCATCACCTTGAATATTTCTTGCCATTCCCGTCTGGCCTGCATGGTTTCTGTTGAGAAATCAGCTGACAATCGTATGGGTGCTCCTTTATAGGTAACTACCTGCTTTGCTCTTGCTGCTTTTAATATTCTCTGTCTTTTGCTCTTGGAATTTTAATTATGATGTGTGTTGGTGTGGTCCTCTTTGGATTCCTTTTGTTTAGGGTTCTGTGCGCTTCCTGGACTTGTAAGTCTAATTCTTTCACCAGATGGGGAAAGTTTTCTGTCACTATTTCTTTCAGTATGTTTTTGGTATCTTGCTCTCTCTCTTCTTCTTTTTTTAAAATATATTTTATTGATTTTATACAGAGAGGAAGGGAGAGAGATAGAGAGTTAGAAATATCGAGAGAGAAACATCGATCAGCTGCCTCTTGCACACCCCCTACTGGGGATATGCCTGCAACCAAGGTACATGCCCTTAACCGGAATTGAACCCGGGTCCCTTCAGTCCCCAAGCCGACACTCTATCCATTGAGCCAAACCGGTTTCGGCTGCTCTCTCTCTTCTTCTGGGACCCCCATAATTCTGATATTGGTTAGCTTGAAGTTGTCCCAGAGGTTTCTTACATTATCTTCAACTTTCTGGATTCTCTTGTCTTCTTGCTTCTGCTGAGGAGTGTCTTCTGGCTCTTTATGTTCCAAATCTTTGACTTGATTCTTGCGATCTTCCATTCTGTTTTTAGGAATCTGTATATTATTTTTTTATTTCAGACAATGTATTCTTTATTTCTTGTTCATCCCTTATTATTTCTAGTTGATCCCTTTTCATATCCTCATAGGTCTCATGTATTTTATCAGCCTTTCCTAGGAAATTCTTGAAAAACCTTATAATCGTGGTTTTGAACTCTATATCTAATTGCTTTTTGTCCTCCATTTCTTTCGTTTGTGATCTATTTCCTTATTTCAGCATTTTCGCAGCTTCCCTGAATTGGTAGTCTTAAAAGTCTCTATGTTCAGCTTGGATGGGGCGGAGTTTCAGGGTGGAGCCTACAGACTTGGCTTCCATCAGCCCCGCCCTAGAGACTCCTGAGTCTCAGTGTTCCTCAGTGTCCTTTGGTACTTGCTGCAAAGGTGCCCTCGAGTTTCGCCTGCTACCGTGTTTCCCGGAAAATAAGACATCCTCCGAAAATAAGACCTAGCGCATGAAAGATAAGACATCCCCTGAAAATAAGACCTAGCGCAACTTTGGGAGAAAAAATTAATATAAGACACTGTCTTATTTTCGGGGAAACAGGGTACCAGACAGTCTAGGCTCTCCTCCAATGAGCCCGGAACTGGGGTTCAGTTTAGTTGGAGGTGGGGTTCAGAGCTGTACGGAGCTTTTGTCTCCTTCCCGCTAGGGCAATCCAGTGGCACATTCAACTGTCCATTCTCTGCACACAATGTGCGTGCCTCCGGAACTTCCTTTCGCCGCTCCCCTGGGTTTCCACCTTACAGCCCAGGCTCCCTCTATATGAGCCTGGGTCCCCAGGGTCTGACCTAGAACTGGGGTTCAGTGAAGTCGGAACTGGGGCTCATAACAGTCTGAAGCTTTTGTCTCCTTCCCGCTAAGGCAATCTAGCAACAGAGTCAACAGTCCGTCCTCTGCGTGTAATGTGTGCGCCTCCGGGACTGCCTTTTGCCGGTCCCCTGAGATTCCGCCTTACAGCCCAGGCCCCCTCTGTATGAGCCTGGGTCCCCAGGGTCTGGCCTAGAACTGGGGTTCAGTGCTGTTGGATCTGGGGGTTCAGCACAGTTTGGAGCTTTTATCTTCTAGGGAATGCCAGCCAAGCACTCAGCCGCCCCATCCTCTCCGGCTCCATCCTCTCCCCACTTGCGCACCGTGTCTCTGTATCTTGGGCTTTTACAGCTCCTCTGCTTTTCCTTCTGGTTTTCTCTTTCCTTCTTGTTGCAAAATTTCCAGTCAGTCGACTTTTCTGTAGTTCTGGGTAATGTCCATTTTGTATTTTAGTTGTATTTTATTGAAATTGTTGTGTGAGGCTGCAGTTAGGTGTTTACCTTTGCGCCATCTTGGATCTGGCGTTTGTTGAGTCTTTAAAAGTAGTGACTTCTTTTCTTGTTTGATAAAAATAAAATATTTTTATAACTCTCCAGGTACCTAAACCATGTGGTGTTTATAACAAATAGTGCCTTTTATTATGAACTAGAGGCCCGATGCATGAAATTTGTGCAGGTGTGTGTGTGTGTGTGTGTGTGTGTCCCTCAGCTCAGCCTGCACCCTCTCCAATCTGGGACCCCTTGAGAGATGTCCATCTCACAAACCAGGACTGCTGGCTCCCAACCGCTCGCCTGCCTGATTGTCCCTTACTGCTTCTGCCTGCCAGCCTGATCACCCCCTAACCATTCCCCTGCTAGCCTGATTAATGCCTAACTGCTCCCCTGCCAGCCTGATTGCCCCTAACTGCCCTCTCCTGCTGGCCTGGTGGCTCCCAACTGCCCTCCCCTGCTGGCCATCTGTGGCGGCCATCTTGTGTCCAAATGGGGGTGGCCATCTTGTGTGTTGGAGTGATGGTCAATTTGAATATTATCTCTTTATTATATAGGATGAGTAGAAAGGATGAAAGACGTCTGAGGCTCCTGCTAGATTTGGGGCAAGTGTTTTCAATTCACCCCAGGTGCTATCTTTATTGGTGAGTAGGAGGATTACCGGGATCACTGACTTGGCAATAGATTTGAGTTACTCTAAAGAAATTCCCTGCCTGCCATTAAGGCTGGGAGAAAACAAGATGCTCTTGGAAGCTTATGACCACAGTTTTAGTAACAGCTACAGTTTCCTGCTGCCTCCATCGTTACAGTTTAACTTGCTAAGGTTGGTAGGATTAAATGAAAAGATTGCTTCATGCACCTGCTCTGTGAGGGCTGGGTGGATGTGTCAACATAATGGCCCATCTGTCAGTGCTAGGAACTGGACACCCGTGGAGCCCTTCCCCAGCTGCCCTTAAATAACCATTAGCTTTCTGGACTCAGTGCTTCGTGCCTGAGGGAAACTCAGGGTGGGAACACCAGCCCTAGCTCCATCCCACAACCCTGGCTCCTCCCTGTGTGAGCTGTCAGAGGGAGTCAGAAAGTAAGTATATGCGTATTTGCTCCAAAGATTCATAAATCTGACTCTTCCCTTTTGTTAGAAATAGGCTGGCCTCATCGTTAGCTCAATTGTGGTTGACCTGTCCCAGGTGAACAGTCAGATCAAGTAAGGGGCTGTTTTAAATAAACCATTTTTATGTGATTAGCTCAAGAATCTCAGAGGACAGTCACAGTAGGGTAGGTGCTTACTCTGTTGACTCAAGGATATTCTTGTCATGAATTCTAGCTCTCTGACTCATCTCAGCAGGCCAAGATAGCTTCTGTTTGAATAATATGAAAGTGGTGAAAAAATACCTCCTAGAGGTGTGGAAGGAGAAAATAACTCCTGTTAAAATTGGATACCCCCTTTTCTTATTTGCCAGTGACTTTTTAAAATTCTAAATGTTTCCTCAGGAGGCCATACAGAAGAATAAGACACCAACTAAATGATCTGATTCAGGGCATCAGGGGATAAGGGTGTGGCTGGCAAAATCCAAGGGGCTGTTCTTCAGGACAGCAGATGCCTCACTTCCTTTCTCTAAGAGGAATACTTTACATTGGGATCTGAGAAGAATCCCAAATGTATTTATGTTGTTACTTGGACTATAGTTCTTATTTTGTGTTTGTTCTTACTTTAAAAAATGTTTGGAGCTGGTGTATGTCATATACTCTTCTTTTAAACTGGGTTACAGTCTGAGCCACTGTTATTACTTCCGCCAAGTTATCGGTTCAGAAGGAGAAACTTGTTATTATCTTTGTGGGGAGGTTCTCTCCTCATTGTCCGCCACTGCCGGGTGCCATCTGCCCTGCCTGCCCACAGTCCCACCTGCTCCTCTTCCCCCCTCTCTCTGGCAGCCGCTCTTTACTACATTTTGGATCTGAAGTTAGAGAAGTCAGTCTACTTTTATTACATCAGAAATCAACTGACTGCTAACCTGATGCTTATCTGCGTTGACTGAAACATAAAAGAGTTACTTTCCCTCTGTTTAGGTGAGGGTTTAAAAGTTGTAGTAGCGGCTACTAGAGGGGAAAGTTTGAAAAAGCAAGTCTTTTGTGGCCTGGGCCTGAGGATGTAATTAATGGCTTGTGAATCTTATTGTCTGCTCTGAAGTAGCCAGTCAGTTTAACATAATAAGGGATAGGTTTAGGGTGACAGTGGAATTGGGCTTATCATTCGCCCAATTCATTTAATATTTGTATTGATTTCAGAGGAAGGCAGAGAGAGAGAGATAAAAACACCCATAATGAGAATCATCCACTCTGGGGATCAATCCCACAACCCAGGCATGTGCCTTGACCGGTTCATAGGTCTATGCTCAACCACTGAGCCACCCCCAATTCATTAGAATTTGACCACAGGACAGGTGTCCTTAGTGTCCTTATCTGGGCAATAGAGGGAAGTGTAACTAACTTTTCACTACCATGAATGAGTCTTCTCAGATACAGACCCTTTCCACGAAAGGTTTAAAGATGGCTGAAGGAGAAGCTGGAAGGAAAGCTGTTCACTTGATATTTTATCCAGCTTGTTCCTCCTCTGACCAGGGACAGGTAGCAAAGCATGCTACTCCCAGAGGCCATTGAAAGTACGATCATCAAAGCTGTGAAACTGCCATTTATTGAACACTATGTGCTAGGCACTGTGCTGTTTTTTTTTTTTTTTAATTTAAATTAATTTTCATTGTTAAAATTATCAATGCACGGAGTTCTACAAAACTTATTACAAAAAATACCAGTCACCTCCCTGCCTCCCAACCTCCAGTATTTGTTCCCCAGAGGTAGCAGGCTCAATGTTTGATGTGCGTTACTTCATTTAGTCCTCACAACAGTACCACGATACAGGTCCTGTTATTAGCCCTACTCTACAGTTCTGAGACTTGGGGTACACAAATCCCCTGAATTGCCCAAGGTCACGTAGTTAGAGTGTTGAAGCCAGGATATGAACAAAAGCAAAAGCAGTTGTCTTTTCTCTCAAGGCTGCTTTCCTAACTGCACTCCATTGCTTCCCAATACAGTGTTCATGCACACATTTTTATCAGCTGAGTTAGGGAGGACATGCTTTTTGTAGTATACTGCTACATTTCAAACCAAGAGCAAGCGCATTATTGACAAGCTATTATTTGACTTCTCTATACTAATCCCCCTCTCCCTATAAGGTCATTGGGAGCTACAGAAATCAGCCTTTATTGCTAGCCAACAAGGAAGGGAAAAGATTCCCTAGAACCTCCCAAGACATTTGGGTTTAGGTTTTTGTTGAGATTGAAATTTCTGCTAGCTACTCTTGTGACAGCAACACCTATACCTCTTGCAGTCACAAAACTTATTTATATTCCTTGATCATTGCAAAAATATAATCTCTGGAGCTTTATTTTTCTGGAACAAATGTAAAATCTCCCTTGAATATACTTAGCATTTCAGAACTAGAACATAGGTAGGGATTACCTTACTCCCTTTAAAGTTAGATTTTATTTCTATAAAGACTTTCTGGAAAAAGACTATTTTAGAAAAAGGGACAGCCAGTACAAGACCTGAAGTGGAAGTTTACCTGGTTTTTTCAAGGAACAGAATGAGTGAGGAGGAGAGTAGAGAGAGATGAAGTTAGAGAACAGAAACCAGGTTATGGAGGGCTCTGTGGCCCCTTGGAAAGCTTTGAGCTCTTGTTCTGAGGGACAGGAACATGAAAGGTGAGAAGAGAGGTGATGTGGTCTGTCCTAAGGTTGTAAAAGGATCACTCTGGCTCTCTTGTGGAGAATTTAGGGCAAGCATAGAAGCATAGAAGCAGAGGACAGCAGAGAAGATAGCACAATCATTCAGGGTATGTGGGGGAGTAGTTTAGACCAGAGTGGTGGCAGTGGAGGTAGAAGGTCTGAGTCTGGATCCAGTTTATAGCCAACAGGATTGCTAGTAGGTTGAAATGGGGGACGTAAGAGAAGGTAAAGGATGACACCAAGGTTTTTGGTCTGAGCAACTGAAGTTTAGGATGAAATGGCCATCAGTGGAGAAGGAAAGGCTGGGTAGAGGTGGAGAGTGATCAGAAGTTCCATTTTGGACACGTGGACAGTTTCTCTAAACATCCAAATGGAGGTGTCAAGTGGGCTGTTGTATATCCAAGTTGGGTATAGAATTTAGGAGAGAGGTCTGGGTGGAGGTTAAATTTGAGAGTCATATTGTATGGATGGCATCTGGCTGTAGTCCACTGAGTGCCAAGTGTAGAGCAAAAGAGTCTTAGGGTGGAGGGGTGTTTATGCATTATAAGATGTTTAGCAATATCTCTGGCCTTTACCTCCCTAACTGAGTTTAAGTACCGAAAATGTCTTTAGACATTGTCAAATGTTCCTTGGGCAGAGGTGGGGGTGAAGGGATGGGGGGAATCGCTCTGCCAGGGGACCACTGGTTGAAATAGCGAAGAGGTCCAAGGACTGACGTAATAATACTGTGTCTGATGTATAAACAAACCACTTGAGATTATCCAAGCTACCTTTTTTTTTCCTAATTTTTTTTATTGATTATGGTATCACATAATTATCCTCATCCCCCCATTCCCATCCCAAACCCCTCCCCACATCTGCCCCCACCCCCCTGTTGTCTGTGACCATTGATTAGGCTTATATGCATGCATGCATGCAAGTCCTTTGGTTGATCTCTTTCCCTTTCCCCCACCCTCCCCTACCTTCCCTCCGAGGTTTGACAGTCTGATCGATGTTTCCCTGTCTCCGGGTCTGTTTTTGTTCTTCAGTTTATGTTGTTCATTATTCCCCCTAGATGCATGAGATCATCTGATACAAGAAATACACTTATAAGAACCGAAAATGAGACAAGCCATAATGGTTATGCTGAGAGGCAAGGTCTGAGTCTGGATCAGTCTGAATCAGTCTGTACTGAGTTTCTTTCTGGGCCAACGGTTCTTTTGAGTCCCAATTTCAATGTCAAACAGTTCCTTATGTGTACCTGTCAGCAATATTTCAGTTCTGGATGGTGGACAAATGGTGGTGATGCAGGTCCGATGGTCTCTGGTTTGGTTTTGGGCATCTTTCAGCAACACACAACTGCTGTCTGCCGGTATGGCGAGGCGTCATCAGCGTCTTCCATCTCTGGACTGTTTCTCTTCTGTCTTCATGGCTGGAGCAGTCCTGTCAATTCCTCTCTGTTGCAGGAATCCACATGGTCTTGGAGTTGTTTTTTGAAAATATACAAACATATTCTTGACCAAAAGTTAATAAAGGAATATTTTCTATAAATTTGACTTGGGATCTTTTTTCATTTTTTTGCCCAAATGATTTTTCTCTGGCTTGTTTTGATACCATGTGTGTTTTTCACAAGTGTCTTGCTATTAGCATTACAAATGAAAGTTAATTTTCCAAAGTAAGAATTTTCTAGATGTAATTTACTTACAGGATATTTTTTCTTACATGATATTCTTCTTCTATCACCCCCTTTTTAAAATTTAAATGTTAGGAGCTTTTGGAAATTTTATAATGTAGTCTCGATAGCTTTTATATTTTAATTTTTTTTGCACTAAAATATAACTGCTTTAGTTTCATTACATGTTACACAATTTTACCATGAGATGAACTGCCAATAAAAATTTTTGTTAACACTTTAGAAACAGCTTTTTGTATAGTACAATCAATTTTTCTAGAATATTTGCTTATTTCAATTAGCCAATTTAAATTACTGTGAAAACTTGACTACTAATTTACTGTCAAACTCCATAGTCTAACAGTAATCTTATTTTATTAGTGGAAAGGATTATTTGCCTTCTTGAGTAGGCCCTGAGCATTCCTGTTATTAGGCTGGATTTGGAGATCAAAAACCCACTTCCCCACACTATGGGTACAAGACATCTCAAACAAGTCTTGTTGCAATGAGAGGGCCGCTGCTGTCAGCCAAGTCTCTGTCTGTTACCTGGGTCCCAATTTGAGCTGGCATGGGAAGCAAAGCAGCCATGGGGGCAGAAGATCTCCTTCAGAAGGGGTGAAGGTTCAGGCCCCTGTAAAGCTGGGGGCGGGGGGAGGGTGTAAGGGTCTGTTCTCTCCTGATGGCCCCTCTGCGACTGTGCTTGTCTTAGGTTGTTCCTTCCTTGAGGAATATCCAGGCCACCTTTACTGCTTTTGTTCTTCATTCACCACACTCTTGTGAGTTTTTAGTTACACTGTTCATTTGACAAACTAATCAGGAAGTTGTGAGTGATTTGCTCTCATACACAGAGCAAATTGGGGGTCAAATTGGGGGTGGGCCATGGGCTAGAACCCAGGGACCCAGGTTGAGTCTAATGTTCTTCTAGACCACACTGTGATGAGGTTTGCTAGCAGAAGCAGTCTGTTGGCTGTTCTCTAAAGGTAGTTTATATACTAGTGTCAGGTTGTAGAGATCTCCTTGTTCGTCTTCAGGAGCTACAAACGACCAAGGGAGAAACCATGCCAAGCAATCGAAGAACCTGCATCCCATCCCCATCCCTGCCTCAGGTTTGCTGGCAAATTAGCACATTCTGTACCAAAAGGGGTTTTGCCAAGAGCCTTTGATTTAGTGATATTTCGATGAATCCCTTTTGAAAACCCTGAGGAGCCAGTAAGCCCTGCCAGCCTTGCCGATGTTTGAACTGGCATGGGTCATGTGTACATTAAAAATAAGCAAACACTGTGAGCCTTAGAAAATGTCTTTTATTGTTTGTAACATTACTATTTAACTGAGAATAAAAATTATCTCCAGGAACTCTCCCTTTGTACCTCAACAGCTTCAGAGCTGCTTTGCTCCCTTTTATTTGATTTGGGGCGCAGCATTATTTTACGCTGATGTGATGCTGAGCAGTCTGAGAGCTGAACCAGAGCTCGTGTTCCCAAGGTTGCCAGAATATTTTATTTTGATTGTAATGATACATTCTCTTCCTTATACTCTGAATTTAGCATTTTATTTTCTGGTGGAAGTTCTCAAAGTAGGACTAGCAAAATTACACGTTCAAAGAGATAAGTGTAATTCACAACTGTGACAATTTATCTTCTGGCTTAGATGCTCCAGTTTCAAATGACTTGTCCTCAGCTAAGTCTGCTGTAACTGCATTTCTGGCAGGACCAGATGCAGAAGGGAAGGTTACAAGCTTGTCTACAGCAGAGGGAATATGTGGGCTTCCTTAGAGCTCAGCTAAAAGTGAGATCCCTTCCAAAGCTGTGGGCATTCACCTGCAGAGGACGATGATCCTGAGTGTTTGTTGTGATTTCACTGCTGAAGAGTCACTTAAGCCCGGCCAGTGTGGCTCAGTAGTTGAGCGTCGACCTATGAACAGGAGGTCATGGCTCAATTCCCGGTCAGGGCATATACCTGGGTTGTGGGCTTCATCCCCAGTGTGGGGCATGCAGGAGGTAGCTAATCCTGATTCTCTCTCAGCATTGATGTTTTGTTTTTTTTCTCTCTCCCTCTCTAAAATCAGTAAAAATACATTAGGAAAAAAAACACACTTTGCTTTACACAGAGATAGCTTCAATATTATTAGTTGATTGTTGAGGCCTCCTAGATGCTTAGCTGGTGCTAATCCTTTTCTTCAGAGAAATTGCTTTCTGGCCACAAAGACAAGCCTAGCTCATAGGAAAGAATGAGAGCCATTAAAGATAAAGTATATTGAGTCCCAGTTAACTTTTAAATGCTCATATGATTTTGGAGGAAGGAGAAAGCAATGAGGTTTGGAGTAGCCAGAAGATCTAAGCTGAATTGGAAGCAAGAGGTATCACATAGCAGTGTTTCCCAAACTTTTGACATATGTGTACCCCTTCTATAATTTTTATAATGTTGAGAACCCCTCGTAAAAAAAAAAAAAAAAAAAAAAAAAAAAGGATGTATTAGGCACAGCTAAGCACGGTGCAGTGCATATCCCCACCAAACTCTTCCCGTACCCCTTGGGGGTACGCATATCACACTTTGGGAAACACTGACATACAGGAAGACCCAGAGGCAACCACAGGCAAGGTGTGTTCACGGGACACTGGCCAGCCTGACGTGGTGAGTGAGATGTGCTTAAAGAGGGTGGGGTGAATTTTGGAGGAAGATCTTTGAATGCCAAGCGAAGGAGAGTTTACTTTTAATGTGAAAGGAAGCAATGCCAACATTGCTTTTGAGCAGGGGAGTGGCAAGATGAAACCAAATATATGACTGAATAGGACCAAGGAAAGACAGTTTATTCTCAGTTAGCCAGCCCCTTGGGCGGTTGGGGGAATGGTGGTGTGAATTCATTGTGAGAGAGGTGGGGAAGACAATGGTGCGCGAGGAAAAAAATGTAGTTGACAGAAGGCACCAGGAGTCCCAGTGGTAATTCCGAGAGGACCAGCAGCCTCACCCTGTGCTTCGGCAGGACTCCCACAGTGAAACACCAGTGGCCACGGGGCCCGGAACTTGGATACGTTTCTCTCCTTTTGGGTGTCCTCCCCAGTGAGACTCTTGCCAGTTTTCTTCCTTTTTAGGAATCTCCTCTCTTGGAGGACAGGACAGGAGAGAGCTCTGCCTGCCAGGACCCCATCTGCGCTAGAATTACAAGTAGCAAGTAGCTTTTCCTGAAGCCTCTCCTGAAAGGGAAAGTCAGACTCAGCAGTGTCCTCCTTCTCCCTGTAGAACATCAATGTGTTCTCATTCACAGTTTTTGAGTTTTACTCTTCACAGTCATTTTCATGATTTGTCAGAGGGTAGCTGAAGGCTATAGGAGTTGCCCTTGGCCAGCGGGAGCTGTGGATGGATGGAAAGATGGAGGATGAAGGAAGGAAGGAAGACTGAAGGATGCATGATGGTAGAGGGAGAATGGATGGATGGATAGATAAGAAGGTTCCCAACAGGGCTGTAGAAGTTCGTTAAGAGCAACAGAAAAACTGTGTTACAGCATTAAGTATAAAAAATGACTTTTTCCCCCCACTGAGCTTTTAAAAAAATCAATTCAGCATGCTTATAACTGAATCAAGCTTCTTAAACACAGTTTTGGCATAACCACAAGGTTTTGAACTGATCTGCCCACCATCAGACCTCATGCTTAAAAGTAGGTTTATTTTATTCTCTTTGGCTGGTTCTCACAATCATCCTCAGCCAGTGCATAAAACGTATGTTTGAAGCTTTAAGGACTGTCACATGAAGTGGCATGAGCATCAGGTTAAAGCATCTGCAGAAGTTCCCATCATGTTGGCGTGGCCCGTTGTCCTCCTCAGGCTGTTGGCACCCATCAAAGGAAGGGCCTGGTTTGAGTGTTTCTGAGAGAGTCCCGCTCAATACTCCTATTCAGACTGTTTTATTTCTAATTAACGAGAAGTTAATGAGTCTGATCAAGGCTTAGTCTCTGGCCCTTGCCAACCAAGTGTCCCCCTGGTGAGCAGGGCATCATCAGCCATGTTTGCACTTCAGGATCAGGCTAGAACTTGGTACTAAGCCCTTAACCTTCTGTATTTGTCTGCCATGCACATAAATGATAGAAAAGGAGCTGTAGATGTGGGACTGGCCCAGGAAATGAGGCCCTCCTGGTATTACCAGTGCTGCCATCAGTATGCACTGGAGAGCTTGTTAACCTGTGTGAACCTTTTTATTTATTTAAATCAAATCGCAAATAAAAGGAAAATAAAGACAGGTATGTGAAAGTTTTGTGTTGCAGTACTTTCTCTAAACAAGCTTTCAGAGAAAAAGAGCAACCCAGAAAGTCCTCATGAGGCACCCTTGTTTCTGGAGCAATTTCAGCCTTCCTTTTTGTCCTGCAAGGTTAAAAACAGAGGTGGCTCACTACTGCAAAACATTTCAGTTCGTTCATTTCTTTTACTTGCTCTTCAATAACACTATACTTCCTACTGTTGAAAATGGATGAGTAAATGTTTTTAAAAATTCTAACTGAAATAGAACGTTTCCAGTTTTTTAGTACTTTAATATATTTTTATTTCTGCAAAATTTTAGCAAGATCTTTAAGATATTATAGGTGCACACTCATGTAAGATCAGTGGCAACCAAATCACTGCTTGGAGTGACCCTGCTCTTCCATGGGGTTGCTGTAAACCACTATGAAACACACATCAGAGTTATTTTTTAGATTTGTTTTTTGAAAACAAGATAGTAGGTACTGGCTCTTAAGTTTTCCTTTCAGTAGATTGTGGTAAATGAGACTAAGCTTTTCTATGCCTATAAATGTTCTCTCTCTTTTGTGTGTGTGTTGAGAGAGAGAGATCGGTTGTCTTCCATATGGGCCTTAATCAGGGATTGAACTGCAACCTAGGTATGTGTCCTGACTGGGAATCAAACCCATGACCCTTTGGGATGATGCTCCAACTAACTGAGCAACACTGGCCATGGCGATATACATTGAATGGCCAGATAATTATGATCTCTGAACACATAATAATGTGGGCACTCAGTGTGTGTGTGTGTGTGTGTGTGTGTGTGTGTGTGTGTGTGTGTGTGTAATTCATGTATGGGTGGGGTCTGGCCTGCCTGTTGGTCGAACTCCTGGTAGAAGGGACAATTTGCATATTAGCCCTTTATTATATAGGACGTACACTGAGTGGCCAGATTATTATGTGTTCAGAGATCATAATAATCTGGCCACTCAGTAAATGTTCTTTTTAAAAAATGTTTTTTTAGAATTAGCCAAGTATAGCTTGCCCAAGTTACTCCATTGTGGAAGTGCAGTTCAGGACCTGGCCCACCTCTTTCACCCAGATAGAGGCTCCTGCTCTTAGCAGCTGAGGATGGAGCTCCGGTGCTCTAAGAGGGCTCGCCTGTCCTGTAGCCAAGGGAAGGTCGGGCCCCAGGGCCCAGAGCTGTGACAGGTGTTGATGGAAAGCTTAAAGAAGGTAAACAGGCAACACCTCAATCCCTGTGGACATAAAGGCTGTCTCTCCTTCTCTAGAAGTACTTTATTGTCCCCTGACAGATGTGAGGGTGCCCCAAGAAATGGAGCTTTAGAAAACCCATTTCTGTGGAAGTTGGGTAGGTACTGGGGAATTGGCCTTCAGACCTGGAGTCAGGGAAAGCAATTCTTTTCTGCGTCTTGTTTCTCCCCTTTGGCCTGCATCAGTCCAGCCTTGCTGTAGTGCTGTGTCTGTGGGGAGAAGTGGTTCCTCAGAGAGGAGGCTGGCCTTCTGTATCAAACTCACTGTTTTTGTAATCTGATGGCCTCAGTTTTGGCTTGAGTCGGAGTTTAATTCAGGGCTCAATAGTACCATCTAATATGTCTGTTTTCCTTATTCGTAGTGGTGTAACTGTGACAGGAAAGATGTTGGTGATGCCAGGTTAGTTAAAATATTTGGCATTTGCTTTTCCTACAGATAAAAGTAGAATTGCTAGGCCCCAGAAGAGAGTGAACATTATCTGTATTGCCAAACCCTGCTGTTAGGCTGGGATTGTGAGCCCTGAGAACCTGTTACACCAGGTCTTGAACTTCAGTAGAACCTGAAATGTGGAAGGGCCTCCTGTTTTGAATATACCTCCATCCTACTTGGTCTCCTTGCCATCGGACGCCCTGAACAAGCTGTTCTTGGAATCTCTGCCAGGCTTTTCCTTTATAACTGGCGTTGCATTACCTGTGCTCTGTGATCCACTTGTTACACCTATAATCCTGCATGTGGGGAGTCTGGAAGATAAAGGGGTTTTGAAATAGAATTGATTTTCTCTCCCTTTCTTGAAGTGGTGGTAGTTAATTTTGGGGGAAGAAAAATACAGCTTGTTCTCAAGTCACCTTTCTATACCAATTAAACAGTTTCAATATGCCATTCTCTGGGTGAAAGGGAATGAGGTAACATGTTTCTTTCCAAAAGGCATGGGACCTCGGTCAGTAAATAGAGGACCAATGATAACTATGGAATCTAAGCTAGGCAAATACCACACCGAATGAATGGTCTAAGGGCCAGGGCACTCAAGTGGAAGTCTGAAAATGCCCATGTCTTTATTTCTCTGTCAGTAGCACAGGACTATTTTATTGACCCATAAAATAAGAATGTACGACAGCTCTTTGGCAAAGGAATAATTTCCCTTCTCCAAGCATTTCAGACAAGTTTGAAGGCTAGTTTATAAAGGCCCATGTGAACTGTGTGGAGCTTTGGTCTGGAAAGCAGTTAAATTTAAGGTAAAGGGGGAAGAAATACTTCATAGAAAACAAATGCTGTCTGGTTTGGGGTTTTCTTTCCTCCGTGCCGCCCCCCTCCCTACTCCCCCCAGTACGGAGACCTTTGAGCATGGTATTGGTTTTAATCGTATGGGAATCTAAGCCTTTACTGCTTTCCTTGGATTGTTCCGGATGAATGGATGTTGTTGGGAAGAACTGAGAGCAGCTTGTTTTAAGCTTCTTTACTTGCCGGCTGTGGTGTGTGTGACCCTCTGACCAGGCCCCACAAAATGGAGGCTGAGAGCCCTTTGCTACCCTGGCCCCACTGGGTTAAGTGGGTAGGTCCATGGCTACTGTACAGCCTTAGCCTACCTGCTAGAGGCCTGATGGGCTTAGGGGCTGGCAAGACATGTGACATTTTGGCATTTTTAAATATCACTGCTCTACTTATAAGCTCTGTGCCCTTGATTAAGTTACCACACCTTTCTGAGCTGGAAGATCATACTTGTCAAAACAGATCTTTATAAGAATTAAAAGAGCAGCACCTGGCACATGCTTGATGCTCCGTCAGTGTTGGCCAGCCTGTCCTCCAAAGGCGCCTTAGGCTCTTGTGTTCAGTGATACTACCAAGCAACTCTCTAGCTGGTCTTTCGTGACTTTATGTCAGGGGAGGGATTTAGAAGCAAAAGCAATTTCAATGTTTTTCTCTGAGAACACAACACCACATACATGAACATTTGAATCTCATTTTTTTCTATTATTTTTAAATCTCCCCCTGAGGATACGTTGTTACTGATTTTTGAGAGAGAGAACGAGCAAAACATTGACCAGTTGCTTCCCATACATGCCCTGACCAGGGATCGAACCTGTAATCTTTTGTTGTACGGGACAGTACTCCAACCAACTGAACCATCCAGCCAGGGCATGCTTCCAATTCTTGGCCGTTTTCGGCTGCTGGTGTAAGCATGACCAAAGGGCGGTTTTTCTTGGAATACTGTTTCAGCCTCCGGAGCCAAGGCATTTTGTGTCAGCCCCTAGAACCTTAAATGTGGAAAGATTTAGGGAGGAACCTGAGATCCTGGGGGTGGGGATCTTACTCAAGGGCCGGACCCAGATATCTCCTGTTTCTTTTCTTTTTAAAATAGTTTTTATTAATTTCAAAGAGAAAAGGAGAGGAGGAGAGAGAGAAAGAAACATCAGTAACGAAAGAGAATTATTGACTGGCTGGCTCCTGCACACCCACACTAGGGATCGAACCTGCACCTACTCCGCCATGCTGGCTGGGCTGCTCTCCTCTTTCTACATAACCTGCAGTGCAAACTGCAGGACCAGCAAACCCCCTCCAGAGACCCCAGCCTCCCCTGAGACCTGGGCCTGTGACCAGATGGATGGCAGAACCCAGACTCTTGTGTCCCCAGGCCTCAGCAGCTATTTAAAAACTTGGGTTTAGCCGAAACCGGTTTGGCTCAATGGATAGAGCGTCGGCTTGGGGACTGAAGGGACCCAGGTTCGATTCCGGTCAAGGGCATGTACCTTGGTTGCGGGCATATCCCCAGTAGGGGGTGTGCAAGAGGCAGCTGATCGATGACTCTCTCTCATCGATGTTTCTAGCTCTCTATCTCTCTCTCTTCCTCTCTGTACAAAAATCAATAAAATATATATTAAAAATAAAAAATAAAAAATAAAAACTTGGGTTTGGAAGGACTAATATTCCTGTGACTTAAAGGGGCCTAACATTAGGTAGTAGTCTGAGAAATACCTCTTCTCGTTCAGTTATTAATTCAGCAAATACTTACTGGGTGCCTGCTAAGGGCCAGGTGGCGTGCTAGGAACATGGCAGCAAAGATCATACTGAAAGGGGTTCCTAATCCCTGGCAACCAAGACCTTTATTTCTTTTCAAGGAAACTGCCTTTTTTTTTTTTTTTTTTAAGGCAATCAGATTTTAAGTTCCCATAGCCCATCAAGCTAATAGCAAATATCATCTCACTGATTCCTGTCCCTCCTCCCTCCTGGACTCAGGATTCTTAAGTCATTGTCAAATCAGGAAGCCCCTCTCTGGTCATTTGTTGTGGCTGTGGCTGAGGTGCCTGTTTTCTGCTCCCATTTGGTCCCTTTGGTCCACGGGCCCTGCTGCTTCTGGCCAGTTTAGGGGGGTAGGACAGTAGTGAAGGTGGTCACCCGTTATCTTTGCCCTCAGGTCTTAGCACCGACCAGGTCTTTCCCAGGAGCACACCCAAGGAGGAGCATGGGGGTGGGGGAAAGCACAGGTCATCCCGCACCAACTTCATGCGGCTGCTTTTGGTGTTGGCACATCTTAACCGAAGGAAAAAGTGAGACCGATGCCTTCTCCGCCCAGCCAAGTGGCATAGAAAGTGCCTTCGAGAATTTGGATTAGTCCTTGTTATCATGTGGCAAGGGAGAGGCATTATGGGGAGAACAAAGGTCAGACTTGGGTCTACCTTTTGCTACCCATTGGCTTTGAGCAAGTCTCTTAGTCTCTCCAGTCATGTGGGTGTAATAGTACTCACCTGGGTTTTGGGATGAGGGTTCAAGAAGGTGTGCGCAAAGCTGCTAGTACCGGCCTGGTAGTAAGTGTCAGTAAATAGTTCCTTTTCTGCTGCAGTGTTTTTGTCGTTGATAAAAGTTTTGTCATTAGCCTGTAGTAACCTACACGGTAGAAGTTCAGGGGCAGCAAATGGATCTTTAGCTGAGAGGTGGTGACATTGTCAAGAAAGAAGGCTTGTGAACTAGGTAGAGGAAAGGTGAAAGGTGAGGAGTCTCTCCCCGAGGCTCCCCTCTCTGGATGGTGTGATTGAGTGAGAACCCTTAGCACCTTGAAAAGTGCTCATGTTTGGCATGGCAAGGACAGCCCTCAAGACTGGCCTGTGCCTCAGAGTGTCCCTGTGGCTCACCGGGAACTGTGGATTCTTTTACTTGGTTTCGGTTTTCAAATTGTACCTGCTGTGTCTACCGTCACTGACTGTGTTCACTCTCTTCCAGGGGCTCCACGGGCCTTACCCCTTCGGCCAGTCTTAAACGGGTGTCAGCAAGAAGAAAATTAACAAAAGACAGAAGGTCTGACTTTGGTGGGGGGCGGGCAGGGGATCCTAAGGATTGCAGACCACATCGCACGGACCTCTGGCTCTGACCGTCCATCCCGGAAGAAGAGGAAGAAGCAGAACAGACTAGTTTTGAGTAAACTCAGTGTGCATGTGTGAGTGCTGAATCGCTGGAGTGGTGTTGAGGCTACCAAGAAGAAATCCATGCAGCCACCTTGGGTTTTGTTTATTAGGTGTCAGTCTAACAAGTCATTAGGTCACCCGGGAAGGGGAAAAAAAGCTTAAAACGGGGGAAAAAAGCCATCTTTTTAAACAATAATTATTTTGCCTACAGACAGGTTGTAGTTTTGAGCACATGTTAATTTCCCCCCCCCTTCCGCACTTTTTACTTTTTTAGATAAGGGATAACATACTCTATAGAATAGCTGCTTGCTCTGGGAGCGATTCAGTTCAAGCTGGTGTGGAGTGGTGGGGCTCTGGGCAGTGCGGCAGGAGGGCATCATCTGTGCCACGAGACCCGGGAGTCTAATGGCATCAGCCATTGAGCCATCGCCTTTCCTCTTTCTCTTTAGTCTTTTGTTGATTTATACCTTTGACATTTGTATTCATCAACCCTGTGGCTTGTTACCATCAGAACCTCTCTGAAAGACCAAACTTCCCTATGCCCAGAGGAAGCCTTGAGGACGGATCTCGGGTGGCGTGGGAGTTTCTGAGGCGGAGAGGCCCTCTGCACACACTTGTAACAATTCAGACTGCTTTCTCCCACGTTTCTCCTGGCAAAGATGCCATCAGACTTGCTGCTTTTGGGCTTCTTCACCCACTGTGGCTCCCCGTTCGTTCTGTGCTGCGTTTATGCATGTGCCACGTGCACACACGGGTGTGGGTGAGCTCACCAGCAAGTGTGACGCGAAGGTCCCGTTCTTCTCTTGTCACACAACTCCCTTTCCTGTGTTTCCTCTGCGTTGTCTCTGAGGTGTTCTTGCAGCCTGTTAGTGGGGGCTGAGCCTTTGAGGTATGGAAATACAGACACCAGTGGGGAACTGCCATGGGGAAGCGCCAGAGTTGCTGTGTGACCTTAGAGACCACATTTTGATGAAAATGAGAGGCCCCCATCCTGAGCAGGATGCCTGGTTGTTGGGAGGTGGTGGGACCGGGCCGCCCAGTCAGAGCAGAATGGCTGGCTGCTCCCTTGGGCAAGTGGCCCCACTGGCATCCTATGGATTATGAGCAGGTTGAAATGTGGATATCTCCGTGGGAGGCTTGAACCAGGCTAGAACAGCTGTCTGCCAAAGATACAAGAATATGCAAAGTCCCTCTTCTCTTTTCACTCCCTCCTTCCCTCGAGTGTTGGTTGGTTTGATAGCCAGGGGATATGGATCTAGGATCAAGGGTGCGATTGCCTGCCTATTACCACACCCCAAGAGTGTGAGTCAAGGAAGGAGACCAGGTGATGAGTGGCTGCAAGGGGTCATACAGCCTTGATGTGGGTGAGGGTCTGCCTGCCTGTCTGTCTCTGTCTGGGTGTGTGAGTTCCAAAAATGTGTGTTGTTTGTTCCTCCTCATCCTCTTCTGAGACTGTTTTTTTAAAAGCTTGATTGTGAGAGATAAGCTTGTATGAAATTACCCCTTTGCCTCCCACATCCCAAAAATTAAAGGTGGGGGGTAGATTGTTGTCCACTGGAGAAGCCCTAAAGGAGAGTGGAGCCAGCCTGCTGAGCAGGGCATACAGCTGGGGCGGGGCTGGACTGGAGCACCAACTTGTGCACGCGAAGAGTGCCCCATTCCTGAGTGGAGAACCTGACAGGTGCCCGAGCCAGGGGCTCACGATGGCTTTTTGGCCGAAGGCCCTATTGGGCCCAGACTGCCGCTACTGTTGGTGCCAATCTCCTGGGACACTGCCACCCTGGAGCCCACCCATGCCCAGCATTCTCCTCGTTTGATAGCTCTCAAAGCAGCACATCTCCAGCTGCCCCTGGCAGGATCATGGGGGCTTTCCATCCCCGGATTTCCTAGCTTCCTCGTCTGCTACACGCAAGGTGCCCCTTCACCATTTCCCAGGGGGGTCTGCGTGCTGTTACTCATCAGAGGCATCCTGCTCCTCTTGCTTGTAGGCAACCTGACCTGGCAAGGAAACTGTCCCAAACACGCTGGCTTTCCTCCCAAGAACACACATTTCTGTACACATCCTCGCAGAGGACCAGAACAAGGGCAAGCCGTGGAGTGAGGCAGAGTGTCCACTGCTCCCCAGCAGCAGGACTGGCAGTGCCATTCATTCGGCCTCCTCCCACTGGTTTGAGGGCTGAACAATGCCCAGAGCCCCTCCTCCCCTACATAGCCTCTGCTCCTCTTCACCAAGCAGCAGCTGCCAGTGGGCAGGCCACCAGTGTCATGCCCACGAGGTGAGACCAACACCATCCCTTAGGGGCCTGAGTCCAGTGTGGGAGGAGAGGGGCTCAGGCTTGGGAAGAGCCTTTCTGTGTGCATGGAATGAGGTGTGTGGATGAGTGTGCACGCGTGCATGCTTTTTTTTTTCTTTTTGTCATGGGGACAGTTGAATTTGGGGCATTTTTTTTTTTTTTTTACAAGAATCAGACTTCTCTCCCTCTGTAAGGACTGGCTATAAACTTGAAGCCCGTCAAAGGCACTTCCAACCTAGAAAAAAAACTAAGCAAGACAGCTGGTGTGGCCTGAGGGTGGCCAAGGTGCAAAATGGGCATGAGAATAAATACCTCCCCAAATTCATTCTGAGCCCCAGCAGGAGAGGATGGTGGGGTTGATAGGGCTCAGAAAAGCAAGCTGATCCTCAGCCCCACCCTGCCTTGCCTTTCCTTTGTTTCTGTGGGTGAATGCTGGAGCAGCGCTGGCTGCCCTCCACCTGAACAGTGGTGTGTAGTGAGTAAGCTGGGTGGGTGTTTGTAGTGGGCTTCGTGGTGCCTGAGAGGAGATGAAGATGAGGAGGTTTTTCCTTACTGTATAAATGAATATTTGTATGATTAAATTAACACACAAAAAAAGTCCATGTGTGTCAGTGGGTTTTATTGTGCTCTGAAGCCCGCTGTACCTGCTTAGCTCCATGGTGGTTCTCTTTGGCCTCTGGGTCTGTCCCTTTTGCAAGTGGAAAAACCCTGCGGTTCGAAATCTGTTTGGGAAGTCAGTCCTGGGTTATAATTAGACTAGAGGCCCAGTGCACAAATTCATGCACAGATGGGGTCCAGTTGACCTGCCCCCATTGGGGTGGGGGTAGGCAATCGGGTGGGGCCAGCCCGGAAGGAGGGGTGCTCCCCTCCCCAGTCGAACTCCCTGTTGAGGGGCAACTTGCATATTAGCCTTTTATTACATAAGATTAGCTGCCATTCTGGCTCCTAGGACTCCCCGGTCCCATGTGTCTCTTGAGCACCACTCTATCCCAGCTTCCCTGGGGTCTCCAGGTTCTCCTTCTGTCAGATTATGGATTAGGGAAGTTTTTGCAGACTGGCCTGGGGTCCTGAGAATCAGGTAGGGACCACACTCCAGGCAACTGGCAAACATGTCTACATATGTATTGAGACAGGCCTATGACCTTGGCCAGGAAATGGGGGGGTGGATTACATGGTTGTCAGCATGAAAGAAACTTAATTGGCAAATATGGCAAATGGGGGTTCACTGGACCCATTCCTTCCTGTCTGTAGGACTCTTAAAAATTATTTTTAATTTATTGATTTGAGAGAAAGGGATGGAGGAGAGAGAGATAGAAAACATCTATGAGAGAGAAACATCTGTTGGCTGCCTCCTGTATGCCCCTTCCTGGGGAAGAGCCTGTGACCTGAGCATGTGCTGTTTTCTGGAACTGACCCAGTGACTTCTTAGTTCATGGGTCAGCCCTCAGTCCCTGGGCCCAGAACTCTGGTCTGCCCTCAGTCACTCCTCTGCGTGGACGGGAGAGAGAGATCAGAGGGAAAGGAGTTGCCTGGTCTTACAGGCTTAGACCCGTGCCCTCAGCTCCCAGATGCTGGCCTTGTTTCCACTGAAATTGCAGACCCCCACGTTGGATTCTCACCCTGGCTGGCAAAGCTTCATGTTCTAAATGCTGTGGACCTGGATGTAAGCCGTGTCTCTAAGGATTAAGTGTCAGGGGTAGATGATTCCCTGGCCAATTCCCGTAGGCAGCTCAGTGAGGGAAGCCACAGATTGCATGAGGAGAATGTGGGCTTCACAAAGGAACTGGCCCCTGCCCCAAGGGCCGAGACTGACTCCTGTTTCTCTGTGTAGCCCTGATGCACAGCCCAGGGTGAGAGAGCTGGCCCTGAAACCCCCACCCCACTGCTGTGTCAGGGCCCCTGCGGCCTGCTCCTTGCAGGTGCCCCGGCCGTGTTCTCTGCAGGACGGGCCCCGCCCTGTCAGCTGGGTCTTCTGGCAGCTCAGGCCTTCCCCACCACCCCTGCTGCTGGACAGTTATTTGCTTGGCAGAATCTGTTTGTCTTTGGGGCTGTAACCTGTCAAGAAGTCACAGGCCCTGGGAGAAGGGAGCAGGTTCGGTGGTAGCTCCTGGCCCAAGCCATTCCCACGGGGGCTGGGTGACAGGGGGTGCTCTAAGCTGAGCTTCCGTCTGGGAGGCGGGGCGGGGGCGGCAGTGGCAGTGGTCTGGGCCCAGCCCTCCTGGCAAAGCAAACAGGTCCTCACAGGCCACCTCCCTGCCCCAGCTCAGCTTGTCCCTGGGTGCCTCCCACCCTGTTGTCAAGAAGGCCCCTCCTTTAACTGCATGCTGTGACCCGGCCACTTTCCCAGACTCGATAGCACCTGGTGTACAGCCCTGTCTGGCAGCCAAGAGGACAGGCACCAAAGGTGCCCATGGCAGCCCTCCCTTTCACAGCGGGGATGGGGAGCAGGCAGGACTGTTGGAGATGGGGGAATGTGAGTTTGGGGGTCAGGGCGTCCAGAGAACGGATTCTGACAGGCTGGCGTGACTGGCGGAGGGGTTTCAGGTGGCTCCTCTGAAATAATGGAGGCAGACTGGTCAGAAGCCGTGGCTTTTCTTAACTCCACGTGAGCTCTTAGTACGGAGACGCTGTGATCTGGGTAAGTGCTGCTCCAACTCGATGTCGTCTGCCGTTAGAGCGAATTCAGTCTCAGGACTATGAGCTCATCAGAGGAGTGTCAGGGGCTTTGACCTCACACACACCCCAAATGCCTGCTGGTTGCCCCAGCTTCAAGAAGACCCTCCTCAGTCTGAGTGTCGATGGCTGCAGCTGACCTCTCCTGGCCTTCCGGAGACCCGTGCCCAGTCCTCTCCCTCTGGAGCATCGTGTGGAGCAGACGGAGCTAGGTGCTGGCCAGGCCGGGAGTGGCCCCCACTCAGGAGGCAGGTGCAAGGGCATGGAGGAGCAAGGCCAGGGCCAGCACGATGTAGCTTAGTTCCTGGGGCCCTGTCCTCCCAAGGACAGGCTAGGCCTGGAGCCAAGTTCTAGGAATTCCTCCTGGCTGGGGGAGGAGAGTAGCTAAGAGAAGTGGGGCTGTGTCTGAGGGGGGGCCATGCTTGTCTGTACCAAGCCCCCATCCCGGGTCAGCACCCAAGACACCCAACGTCCTGGAAGGCTGGGCTGTCACTGCTCCGAGCCTCTGAGAAGCAATGCGCGCGCACAGTCACGTGGCAGTGAGACAGGGCCAGGAAGGGATTGTGGCTGCACCGAGGAATGTCTCTCAGTATGGCTGTCCTGAGCCATTCTGGGTGGGAGGGAGAATGTGTGGACAGCCACAGTAGGGGGGCGGGGGGCTGGGAGTGCGGCCACCTCAGAGCTGGTGCAGGGTGGGCACGATGTGGCCCACCTCTGGAGAGGGGGGACGCTGGCCTGGCCAGGCCTCCCCTCAAGTATGTTTCCCAAACCCCACCTTCCAGGCCGCGCTGTCTGCACGCCACTCCACGGAGGCAAGCATGGGCTCCAATGGAGGCTCTGCTGCTTGCCTCAGAGTCAGTGTCCTCATCTGAATCCAATAGATTCTTTCTCCAGAGGCATGAGAAGTAAAACATCACAAAAGTGGAGCATGTACACCTGGCACCGGGGCAGTGTCCAGTATGCGGTGATCTGCCACACCGGCAGGTCTGGGCTCCCGAGGAGAGGGGACTGGGACACTGGGCATTTGAGGGGCAGAGTCCAAAAAATCCACGGCCTGCGTAGGAGTCTCCCTGGACCACAGTCTTTATTTCTGGCAAATTCTTAGTCTGGGGCGGAAGGTGAGATGCAGGGAAGGAGGTCTAGGAGATCTAATTCCCTGAGGAAGGCTCGGGGGAGGCTCTCTGTGCGCGGTGGTTGGATGGAGAAAGAACACACGTGGCGGATAGACTGGAAGATAACTCCAGAAATCTTTCTGGATAACTTTCTGTGCTGGACTGGCATGATTTCTGGAGGTGGACACTGCCCAGCTCAGTGCCCACACAGTGGCAGGCTCCTGGAGAGGTGGGCCAGGGTGGCCAGGTGTGCCCGAGGTTAAGAGTGACAGTCCAGAAACCTGTGCCTGGCAACTGGTTCGGACACTCCAAAGGCGGAGCACAGGCTGACATGTTTGCCTCCACAAAGGCAGCAGGGCCGGGCATGAGGCCCGGCCACAGGTGGGCACCATCTTCGTGGCACGGGCTGGTGTCAGATGGCATCCAGATCCTCTGAGCACCTCCAGCTCTAGCTTTCATACTGATTCCTCCACTTACTCTCCCACGCTTGGCTTCCTGAGCACACTTGAACCAGGAGCCATAGGGGTGAGGGCTTGGGGTTGGTGCCCACAGAGAGCTG
Source organism: Pipistrellus nathusii (assembly GCA_963693515.1). Classification (NCBI taxonomy): domain Eukaryota; kingdom Metazoa; phylum Chordata; class Mammalia; order Chiroptera; family Vespertilionidae; genus Pipistrellus; species Pipistrellus nathusii. Next base: position 83,147,288 of record OY882863.1, read on the forward strand.
GTAGATTGGGGGCAGTTGGATGGATCAGCGGACAGTTTATGTATATGTTGAGGCCCTGTTGTCCCCGGGGCTGATGAAGACACATGTCCCTGACGGGGAGACAGAACCTCGGGGAGGTGAGAAGTGGGACCTGGTGGGGAATCGGGCAGCTCAGGGTCCTGTGAGTGGGGACAGTAACCGCTCTGGGCATCCCCAAACCTGAGCCCAGGAAGGGCCTTAGAGCCCAGGCAGAGAGGGCCCGAGTCCCTTAGTCCCACCGTCAGTGTGGCCACTCCCAGCCCAGGCTCTGCAGGCACCTGAGCCAGCAAGGAGGGCCAAGGTCCCCAGGGAAGAGAATCGGCGCTTGGGAAACAGGAACAGACTCCAGTTGGCTCTGATCCCCAAGCCCAGCAGCAGGCGGGGGTCTGGTGGAGTCCAATCCTATGGCGGTGGTTGGGCCTGAGGGGAGGCAGCCTTGGCTCTTAGGTCTCGTTTGCATGGAGAGAAGAGGAATTTGCATCTTTGAGAAGTTACAGCTGTGGGAAGAAGGGACAGGGCCCTGGGGTGGTTAGCCATGTCTTCAGTCTTCTACCTCCCCTGGGAGGGGTGGGTGGGGGCCGGAGAGCAGGCCTATGCAGCCAGCCCTGACCTTACCTGGTGCGAGGAGCCCCACTGAGTCCCTATGCTATTGGTCAGCATTCAGGCTCTGTCCTGAATACATACATGTGCTCAACATACATGTGCAGTTCCATGCACCCCTCACACTGGATCATGTTCACACAATACATCTGCATCCACGGGCTGACACGGCTGCCCACAGACACACCACACCCAAGGGTCGCGTAATCTCACACTGGCACGAGCCCACACATGCACACATTCATATTTAATAGTTGATATTTTTTACCAGCTTTTCAAGTCGGGTATTTTTGAAATTCCTCTTAGTCCTACCTCACAACACCTTCCGAAGGAAGTTGTGGGATTCCGTGAGCTCTGCCCTGGGGGTGGGCGGCAGGAACTGTGCTCCCTGCCCGCCCTCCCTCGCACTCCTTCGGCAAGGAGCGAGGCTGGCCCCGCGGGAACTCCGTTGAATGAGAATGTTCCCGGCCGCGTGGAGGGAGAGCAGCAGTGCTGGACCCTGAGGATGAGGAGTGAGGACTAGTGAGTGCTAACATTGACTGAACCCTGCATTCCGGCCACTTTTCTTCAGTAAAATGTTCCGAAAGGTTTGGGTCAGCAACAAAAAACACGCGATGTGTTTCTTACTGACCCATGCATTACATTCAGTAAAACTCCCACACTTAGGGGTTCGGCTTGATACACCCTGCATAATCACCCAGGTCAAGATCTGGAACCGATTTTCAACCACTGAGCTGGAAGTTTTTAAAACACGCAATACCTGACGATGTAGCCAGGGGCACTGACCTCTTTTCCCTTAGATTGTCAAATAAAAAATGATGGCAGCCAACACATAAGTCTGGTGTGAAAAGTCAAAGTTATACCTATGTTCTGGTCAGCTTGACAAATATATTTTCTGGGGTGCCGCAGAATGTCAGTAGTGTATGTGTGCCATGACATGAAAAGGGTTGCAAATCGATGACTAGACCATGCCCCATGCCTCCGCAGCTCCCGGTGTGCCTTCCTGATTCCCAGCTCACACAGAGGAGCCAATGTTCTGTTATTCCCATTGAAGAGGTGGAAAAACTGAGGCTCATGTTGACAGTCACATACTAACAAGTGACCAGCCTGGGAGCTCCGTGACTCCAGACGGCCTCTGTGCACAAAGAAATACCCACTAATGTGGTTGCAAAAGGGCTGGAAGGGCCCGAGAGGAACACAGCAGAGGCCACCTAACAATCTGACCAGGGGCTGCAGCTGCTGCCTGGGGCGTGCTGTGTCCACTTTTAGGACACTTCTCACTGGAAGAAGCCATTCAAGCATTTTCATGGTGCCCTCCATCTTCGGAAACCCTGCTGATGAAGCTTGGCATTCACCCATTCACTCATCGTTTATTTGGTTTAAAATACGTATTGAACACTTCCTCGTACCTGCCGTGTTCCCCGCCCTGTCCTACGTGCTGAGGATACCACAGGGAAGCAGGCAGAAACATTCCTGTGTCATGGAGCTGGCGTACAGTGAGATCCGTGGTTTACGGGGTGGTCAGAGGGATGTGGGGAAACAGGACGGGACAGGGTAAGTGGAACTTTAAATAGGAGGTCGGAGGTCTGAAAAGGTAACACATGAGGCGGGATGCGGAGCAGCTGAGAGAGTCATTGTGGGTATCTGGGAGAGCATTCCAGGCAAGGAGAGCGGACAAAACAAAGACAAAAAAATAGGTGCCCATCCTGTTCAGATGCTGAATGTGAGTTTGTGAAATGCAGGTTGTGCTGTGTGACGGGTGGAGCCACTGCCCCTCTCCAGGCTGTCTTCACTCACACGAAGTGACGCTTAGATGAGCTGCCCTGCCCACCTAAGCGTCCTGCCTTTAGCAGCAGGGAACTTCTGAGGTCACCCCCTGTCTGGGGCAGGGCCAGGCAGAGTTCCGTAGCGATGCCTTGGGCCTGGCCACGCTCGCTCCAGGGCTGTCCACGGCCCCAATCAGAGCCCTGATGTCTTAGATGCAGTGGCCAGGGGTGGTGGTAGGAGAGACCTTGGCATAGTTCCTGGAAACCTGAGCATTGTCAAGTATTGGGAGGACGGGTGGCTTTACTAGAGATGGTATGCCACATGTTTCCCTCAAGCGTATTGCTGGGGGCGGGATGAGAGCGGAGTCCAGGTCCCTTCAGACTCCACCCTCCTGGAGCACTCCTAGGCCTCAAAGCTGACCTCTTCCCAGGGCTGTCTCCTGTTCCCTTCCCTTCATCCCCTTTGCTTCTCAGACCTCAAGGCAGATGGCTACCATCTACACAAAGAAGGAGCTGGCAAAGGAGAGATTGGCAGACACTGGAGTTGCTTAGAAATGGCATTCAGCTGCAAATGACATAGTCCTGAGAGACGGTGGCTTAAACAAGGCAGGGACTTATTTTCTGTCATTAAATGTAAAGTCTGGAAAAAAATAAAATAAAAATAAAATAAATGTAAAGTCTGAAGATATTACCCTTCTGGCTTCCATCCCCGAGGCCTCCTCACGGTCACATACAGTCACCACAGCTCCACCCGCCACATCGCAGTGCCAGGTAGATGGGAGGAAAGAACTGTCCTGTGATCCCTACCCAACAGCTTCCTGTATGTGAAGGAATGCTGGCATCATTTCATCCAGGAAAATGGTAATTCCATTGGTAAGAAATAAGGAGAGAATGGGGATTGAGGAGCCAGCTGGCAATCTCTCCCGTATACTAGCACATGCCTGCACTCTCCCATCTCTGTTTCTTTTTTCTTTTTTTTAATTTTTAAATATATTTTATTGATTTTTCACAGAGAGGAAGAGAGAGAGAGTTAGAAACATCGATGAGAGAGAATCACCGATCAGCTGCCTCTTGCACACCCCCTACTGGGGATGTGCCCGCAACCAAGGTACATGCCCTTGACCGGAATCGAACCCGGGACCTTTCAGTCCGCAGGCCGACGCTCCATCCACTGAGCCAAACTGGTCCCGGCCCATCTCTGTTTCTTAAAACCCATGCTGCTCCTCCCACCTGTGCGCCCCTCCCCCCCACCCTCATGCCACCCACCTGTTCTCTGGTAAGGAGCCACAGCACGTTTTCTGAATCTCTTGGGGCTGCCAGTAGCAGACACCCCCAGGGTTGCTCAAGTGAAAAGGGGGAGGGTGGGATTAAGGGAAGACCACAATACCAGCCGGTGGGTCCATCAGAGGAGAGGGCAGGGCCTCCCACTGCCCTGCTCGGAGGGATGGGGCTGGAGACACAGCCAGGTCCAGACCAGCCTCCAGGGAGCTGATACCCATCACACCGACCAAACCCTACACCCTGTCAGGCTCTCAGTACCAGGAAGAGAAGCCCATCGGTGGAAATAAACCCGGTGTCGGGGAGCACCAGGCATGCAGTGGCACTGGTGACTATTGGACGAAGCCCTCAGGAAAGTGTCCCGGAATCCAGCAGCTGTGGACTGTGAGGGGCAGGTGATGGGACAGCCCAGACGGAAGGCCCCGGGACAGGTGTCAGGCGCCAGGGTCTTCAGCACAGAGCTGGCCCAAGCCTGGAGAAGGGACAAAGGGAATCGGGGGTGCCAGTGCTGAGGCTGTTCAGAGGAGCCGCTGGGTCCAGACAGACACCCAGCAAGTGCAGAAGATCCAAGCCTGTCCCGTGGGCCCCCTGAGTGGTCCTTGTGTCCCAGGTTGCAGGCGAATGGTGGGCAGAGTCCTAACAAAGGAGGCAGACCTCCTGGCAGCTCACCGGGTTGGGAGGAGAGCCAGTCCTGTCCCCAGACCGGCCATGCCAGGAAAGTAGCTTTCACCCCCACGAGCAGAGTCGCTAGGCCCTGAGCACCCCTCTCCTCAGGGGCTGGGGAAGGAAGGAGGCCAGCTGGCTCCCCAAGTGTCCCTTCCTCAAATCTGCTCCCCAGACCTGTCTCTCCATATCTCTGTGGCCTTCGGAAGCTCACTGTACTGGAGAAGGTGTCAGTGCTGCTATTACCCATCTATACTAATAAAAGGGTAATACGCTCATTAGACCGGGAGACCTTCCAGACGGCCTTCCGGACAAAGCCATGGTGGTGGGGCCAAGGCAGAGGTTGTTAGGGGTGATCAGGCCAGGAAGGAAGGGCAGTTGGGGGCAACCAGGCCTGCAGGGGGGCAGTTGGGGACTAATTGGCTGATGGGGGGTTGCAGTTAAGGGTGAGCAAGCCGGTGCGGGGGAGGCAGTTGAGGGCAAGCAGGTTGGTAGGAAGGGGCAGTTGGGGGCAAGCAGGCCGACAGGGGAGGGCAGTGGCGAGGGGGGCAATCAGGCTGGCAGGGGAAGCAGTTTTGGGGGAGCAGGCCGGAGGAGGGTCAGTTGAGGGGAGCAGGCCGATGGGGGCAATATGCCTCTCCCTGGCCACTGTCCCTCTGGGAGCTGGAACAAGTTTATCTCCTCTCTGACCTGCAGGCTTCTCAGGTGTCAAGATGTGGGAGGCTCCAGGAAGCCCTGGATGAGGCAATGCATCCCAGCTGCCCTTTCCCACCTGCCCTCCCCTACTTGCCTTCCCCGCTGGCCTGCTTGCCCCCAACTGCCTCCCCTCCACCAGCTTGCTCGCCCTTAGCTGCCACCCCCCATCAGCCAATTTGCCCCCAACTGTCCCTCCTGCCAGCCTCCTCACTCCCAAGTGTCCCCCTGCCAGTCTGATTGCCCCCAAATCCCTACAGAGATTGTGCCTAAATGGATAGTCAGACATCCCTTGAGGGGTCCCAGATTAGAGAGGGTGCAGGCCTGGCTGAAGAACACCCCCCAACCCCCACACAAATTTTGTGCACTGAGCCTCTAGTATATATATAAAAGCCTAAGTGGCCATTATAACAGAGGACCTGGTGACTGGCCAGTAGCTGTGATGCACACTGACCACTAGGGGGCAGATGCTCAACACTGGAGCTGCCCCCTGGTTCCTCTCCCTGGCTGGCCAGGTCAGGTCGAGGGACCCCACTGGACTCTAGTGCACAGAGCCTCTAGTTAAGTAATAATGCCCTATGTGTGTATGTGATGCATTTTCTTTAAAGTTTTTATTATTTTTTAGGCAGAGGGTGGGAGACATCAATTTGTTGTTTTATTTATGCATTCATTGGTGGAGTCCTGTTTGTGGGGACCGAACCCACAACCTTGGGGCATTGGGACCATGCTTCAACCAACTGAGCTACCGCCAGGACTGGGACGCATTGTCTCACCCAGGGCTCCCTGGAGCCCCCACACCCTGGCACCTGAGAAGCTGCAGGTCAGAGAGGAGATACACTTGCTCCAGCGCCCAGAGGGACAGGGGCCGGGGAGGGGCATACTGGCTCCCGGGTCACAGGACTTGGGTGCCAGGCGAGGACCGGACCCGGGGCAGCAGTGAGCCCTGTGGGATTGTCAGTCTGAGCCCCCTGGTAACAATGGGCCTCTAGCTGGGTCTGCTGTCCTCTCTCCCATCCTCTCCCCGGGAGCTCTGCGGATGGGGCAACAGTAGGTGCCGGTGTTCTGTGGAAAACAATACAACAATTAGGAAGCAATGATACAAAAATAAACTGTTTCACACTCAGAGTGTAACCTGCCTTTCCCCACCCCGTATGTCAGCCTCATTCTACAGGACGGGAAGCTGAGCCCTGCAGAGGTGGCAGCCCTTGCCCAAGCTCCGGCTGCCCGCTCAGGCCCTGCAGGTCGAGGCCTGCTCCTGGTGCCCAGGCCCACGTGGCAGTGCGGAGAGGCTGGTAGGAAAATGTCACTCATCCCTGGCCCAGTGTGACCTCGGACAGTTTACTGACCTGCTGGGCCTCAGTGTCCCCACCCGTGACATGGGGCTAATTCCCGATTCACAGGGTTTTGGTCAGACTGCTCATGCCCATGCCCACCTGAGCCCCCGCCTCCTCTGGGGGCCAGGCAACAGCTGGGGGGCAGCTCCCCGCTGTGACCTGGCGCCGCGTCCCTGCCCTGGCCCTGCGTCAGCTCGGCCCGCCCTTGCACATCTTCCAGATGGCACCATAAAGCCATCTCCGAACCTGGGCCACCCGCCCAGGAACAAACAGCCCCTCCCAGGAGGCCACACCCCACCGGAGCCCTCCCCACCACGTTCCCCTGCGGGCAGGCTGCCTGGCCTCTGGGCCAGGTGTGAGGGCAGCACAGACCAGGCTGTGGTCTGTCCTTCCTGAGAAGGGGGAGGGGAGCCAGCCGGAGGCTGCGAAGTGGGCAGGGAGCTGGGGGAAGATGCTCCGGAGGCCCCGTGGGGGGCAGCCAGCTGGCCTCTCTCCTCTGGGGGAGGGTGGTAGGGTGGGCAGGAGAGGAAGCTGGAGAGCTGAGGCCCCAGGCACACAGCAGGGCCCACATCCCCTTCTCCTGCCTCCTCGGAACTCACCCCTTCAGCCCCATACCTCCCACCCCTCTTCTCAGCGGGCCCTGCCAAATGGAACGCGGGCCTCAGTGTTCCCCTCTGTGCAATGGGAGTGGCAGAGTTGGTGTGGGGATGAGTAAAGATCCTATGAGACAGGCACCTTTCCCAGGAGACCTGTGCTTCCAGCTGGACCCACCCCTTTCAACGCCTCGCTCGCCAGGCTTTCTTCTCGGAGGCATTGATCTCCCCGGGCACGAACAGTCTGTCCCAGGCAGTTTCATGCTCAGGTACAGCGTGCCTGCTTCCCTTTGTTTTATGTGTTGGGAGGGAGCAGAGGGCAGTAGTTCTCGGCCAAGCTGCCAGGGTTCAGGTCCTCGCTCTGCACTTGCCAGTTGTGCTACTGGGGGGGCAGGGACCTCTGCCTCAGTTTCCTCATCTGTGAAATGGGGTTGTTCACAGCCGTGACCTCATAGTGTGGACGTGCAGCTCAAACTGTCCATGTGAGTGAAGCGCCGAGAACCACGAGGTCTGTGCGTGGTCTCATTGTTACTCCTCTACTCCTGGGAGGGAGGGGCCCCCGGATGGCAGGCTTGTGCCCCGGGGGCGCCCTGAGAACACAAAGCAGAGGGACCAGGGTCATGCTGCCAGCCTCCGTAGGAAAAGGCTGAACCACGGGCGGGCGCAGCAGCAGCCCTGGCCCCCAGCCCAGGGCCGTGGCACCCACCCTGAAACCCCGTCCCTGTCTGCGGGCTGGCGGACCAGCCTGCCGTGGCCGGAGGCAGAGTCAGGCTGGAGGCGGGGACTGAGACCCTAGTGCAATACTGACCCGCCCCCGGGAGGGCTGCGGACAGAGGGAGCCCCGCCTCAGCTGCCCTGCGGCCCCCCCTCCTGCCTGGAGCACTCTGGGAGGCCTGGGTAGGCAGGCCCCGCTCCAGTCAGCTCCGCTGCTGCCCAGCTGTGCACAGCTCACCTCGCCCCTGCCCTGCCTCAATTTATCTCTGAAATGGGGATAAGAACGGAACCCCACCCAAGGTTGTTGTGAGGACCCAGAGGTGAACCAAGACCCCATGCACCCCACCCCACCCCTGTGTGTGCTCCCCTGTGAGAAACGCCGAGCCCAGCGTCCCTCAGGAAGCACAGCCTGTGTTCTCTCCCCTCTGCCCACCTGTCCAACCCTAGGGGCCCCCCCACACCTGGCTCCTGCTGCCTCTGCCCCTCAGAACCCCCAGACTGCCTCCTCCCGTTCCCGGAGTCCTCCCCGCCCAGCCTGCTCTCGGCCGCCCACACAGTGAGGCCGCGTGAAGTGGTGGCTGTGGAGTGAGGGAGCCTCCGCATGAGCCTGCAAGATGTGACCGTGACACCTGAGACGCTGGGCAGGTCTGCTTCCTGCAGCTGCTGCCAACTGCGCTGCAGACTGGGCTCGGGGATCCTGGCCTCCCCGATGTGACGCAGGAATGGCGTCAGGTGGCAGAGGGGGCAAGGGTCACCGCAGGGGGTGGGGCAGATCCTGGGAGCCACCAGGCTGCACACGGAGCAAGAGGTATGCAACGGTGGAAGGAGGGGCGGGACAGAACCATCTTTCTGGACAGGCTGACGGCGACCCCTTGACCTCCATGTGCAGGCAGGACAGTCACGAGCTTGGGCTTGCTCCCTTTGTGTCCTGGCTGTTTTTTACCGGCTGTGTGTCCCTGGGCAAGTTAGTAAACCTCTCTGGACCTGTTTCCTCATCTATAATATAAATGAATGCACCATAGGGTTATTATGAGAATTAAATGACATTCTGTAGAAATGTTGTCCAAAAGACACTTGTTTACAGTGCCTATATCATAGGATGGGTTGGATAAATGCAAATAGTGACATTATTATTATATTTATTAATACAAAGGCACAGAGACCAGGAGAGACTGAATGGAAGCCACACCGCAGGCAGAAGCCAAGGAGAGACCAAGACTCCTACTTGGTAAGCAGACAAGAGGAAGCACAGCCTGGGACTGTGCTCCGGGCCCTGGAGCCGGGCTGCCTGCCTCACAGACCTCAGAGCAGCTCGGCCACTCACAGCTGTGTGACGGCAGGAGCTCCCTCAGCCTCCTGTGCCTCGGTTTCTTCACGTGTGCAACAGAGATTACAGTAGTGCCCCTGCCTCACGGGGCTGCTGGGGGACTTGGCAGGTCACGTGTGTAAAGCGCATGGAAAAGTGCCTCGAACCACAGAAAGCACGCCAGGAGCTCGCAGGTCTATGGAGCTCCCCTCTCCGGCCTCCCCTCCCTGTGCGATGGATAATGAGACGAGTTCAGCTGTCGGCCCCGCTAGCTCTGAGACCCGTAGCTCTGGGGAGTGGAGGTCCGTGGGGTTCACACACACCCTCTCCCACTTTCATAATCTGCACCCCGAGGAGGGACCACTCCCAGCTGCTGTTCCTCCCCCTGCCCCACCCCCCGTTTCCCCTCCTCCAGAATGGCAGCCAAAGGAAGGGGCAGGAGGGGCAGAAGAAGGGCTGGGGGAAGGGGGAGAGGAGAGCTGCCCGTGGTAGCCCAGGATGGGTAGCTGGGCCAGGCTGCCCACACCTCCCATTGAGGAGGGACCCTCAGAGGCAGGCCTGGCCCCTCCGTCGGGAGCGAGGACCCTCAGAGAAGCCCCTCGGACTTGGCTGAGCTGGGGGGGCGCTGCCAGAGTTGAAGACAACAGAGGAGGTGGTGGCAGCGGCCTCGGCTGCACCCTCAGGCGGCCCCTGTCCTCTCAGGCAGCCGGGCCTGGGCACAGCAGGCAATGTCTCAGCCCCTCCTGGGTCCCAAGCCAGGAGGTGGGACTGTCCTCACCCCAGGGCCAGAGCGGAAGGTCTGCGGTGCCCGCCTCTCCTGCAGCCGCCCCAGATGGCAGGCCTGCAGTCACTTCGGGGAGGGGGTGCCGCAGGGCAGGGTGGGAGCGGCCTTCCCCAGATCAGGAAGCAAGCCCCAGATCAGTCACCCCTCCCGGCCACACGCCTGTGGCCATTGTTGTCCCAGACAATGATGTCTTTCCTGGGAACTGGCAGGAGGAAGCCCAGCCTGGCACCTCTGACCTCCCGGGGGCATTCCCAGGCTGCCTCAGCCCAGCCCCTCCCTCCTCCCAGCTGGTACCCTCACCCCCAACAAATCCCATCCAACCACCCATCCCTCTGCTGGTTCCTTGGTCCGTGCACCTGCCCATCCTCGATTCCATGCACAGCTATTTGCTGGCTGCACTGGGGCCCAAGGAGGCCCGGCCAGCCAGCGGCCTCGTCCCGAGGGCTCCCGCCCGGGGCTGGGCACCCGGAGCTGCTGTGACAGGTGCTGGGCCTGAGAACGGGGTGCGGGGGAGGCGCCGTGGGGGTCCCAAAGATGAAGCAGGAGGGCGTGTGGAAAGTCTGCAGGGCACGGAGCACGCTGATGCTCAGGGAGTGGGGGAGGACTGTCGGGAGGGCCGCCTCCCAGCAGCTCCCAGGCTGAGCCGCTGGAGCTGGAGCAGAACGGGCGGCAGATGGGAGGACCCAGCGTGCCAGGGTCTGCTGGGAGCCGGAGGGCAAGCTGGCCGTCCTGCCCACACATACCCACCTTTCAAGACAGGGACTCTGAATCGGGGGTTCAGTGGGGTTTCAAGGTCTGTGAGGTCTGTGAGCCCTGGAATCGTGTGTGGGGTGTGCACTCTGAGGCAGGGCCCATAGGGCTTGGCAGATTCTCAAGAGCAACCCCTCCCCACGCAGGGCAAGACCCACGAGTGTGGGAAAGAGGTCGCTGCCCTCCACATCGCATTGATGCTGCTGAGGACGTGAAGGGCCTCCCCATCGCAGCCTCACACCCACGCTGCGAACCGGAGCCCTTGCCAGCTCCCCCCCTTCGGACCCTGAGCCCTCGCCAGCCCCCCCTCCTCGGACCCTGAGCCCTCGCCAGCCCCCCCTCCTCGGACCCTGAGCCCTCGCCAGTCCCCCCTCCTCGGACCCTGAGCCCTCGCCAGCCCCCCCTCCTCGGACCCTGAGCCCTCGCCAGCTCCCCCTCCTCGGACCCTGAGCCCTCGCAAGCACGTGGGGAGAATGGGATTTGAACTCCAGACCCAGGGCTCCTCCCTAGCACCTCAGGGACCTGACGGACACACCCTCATAGTCCCACCCCAAGGGGCTGCCACCCAGCAGCCACCAGCAGAAGCGCCCTCAGCACCCCTTTCTCGCCTGTCTCCTCAGAGCTCCTCTGACCAGAGTTGGGCCCAGGATCTGCCCATCCCACCCCAGGACTCCACACGCCCCAGCTGCCTCCTCCCTGGCAGGCTGCTCACTGCAGGGCCCTGGCAGTGCCCAGGCTGGGGCAGCAGGAACAGCCCCGGCAGTGCCCAGGCTGGGGCAGCAGGAATAGGGGGAGGGTCCTGGCTGGGCTCTCCTTCCTGCTCCATCCGCTCTGCTGCCATGGTGCTGTGTGACCATGGGCACCTCACTGCCCTCTCTGAGCCTCAGGAAGCTTGTGGACTGGTCCATCTCCAGCCTCCTCTTGGCTCTCCCTTCTGTGTCCGTGACCTGACCCCACAGAGGGAGAGCCGTGGGTCCTTCAGGTCTTGATTCCAGGATCTCCTTGGAGCAGGCTCCTTGGACCCTCACTCGCACTTTCCACCCCACATGCCTGCGGCGTGCTGCCCGCGGCTGCCGTTGTCAGCTCTGAGGCGCTCTGCCGGCCCGTTGTGGTTGTTTATCAGGCTCTGTGCTCCACGGGGGGTCGAGATTGGTCTGTGCTGTTCACGCTGTGCTCGGGCCTGGCGTGTAGTAGCTGCTCCATAAACATTTGCTGAAGGTGTGACTGTGAGGTCAGCGTGGAACAAGCCTGGGTTCTGAGCGAAGGGGTTGGAGGCTGCACTGAGGAGGTAAGCGGCCGAGAGAGTCTGCAGGAAGGGATTGGGGCGGGAGAAGGGGGGTGGTGGCCGCAGGCTCAATGCCGGTGTGGGGTGAGGGCAGGGGAGGGGGAGCACCTGGGCAGAGCCGGCCACAGGTGTGTGTGAGAAGAGGGGCCCTCGTGTCCCAGAGCCGCACGCCCCCCGGGGCCCCCCTGGGCAGAGGCCGGGCCGGAAGGCCACCCTGCACCGCTGGACACAAAGGCACAGCGGCTCCCCGGCTCTCCCCCTGATAAGGCGGGCAGGTCTCAAAGGGGCTGATGGGGAAGAGGTGGGCCGGCTGCTGATAGCGGGCTGCCCTGCCAGCGGCTCCCCTGCCGGGCCAGGCCCAGCCCCCGCCAGAACAGGTTCCGATTGTGCTCTTATCGGGCCTGCGGCTTGGAAGGCCCTGCCGGCTCGGGGGCCGGGAGCTTGGGGCAGTGACGCAGCCTCCCCTCCGGCGGCCAGGCAGGGGCACCTGGCGCTCAGGCGGCCAGGCAGGGGCACCTGGCGCTCAGGAGCCTCACCCCTGCAGGAGGGGGCCTGCCAGGCTGGAGCAGGGCTTGGCCTCGGTCCAGCTCCGAGCCAGGAGCCAGGCCGGGCTACCGGAAGGGCAGACTGCCCTGCCGAAGGCCTCCTCAGTGTCCGCACTGAGTTAATCGGGGACACGGAGCACAGGGCGCTACCGAAGGGCTGTGGGCGGCAGGTGAGCTCCTCTCTGAGGTCATCGGCGTGGCACGTGGCAACCAGAGTGCCGCTGAGGAGGTGCTGGGCAGGAGGCCCCGCAGTCCACCGCCCCCACCCTCCTCCTCTCCCCCTCTGCTCCAGCTCACCCAGCGCCTCAGCCTCTGGATCCTGACACCAGGCCCCGCAGCCTCAGGGCCTTTGCTCAAGCTCCGCGCTACCCGGGTGCTCACAGCCAAACGCAGGGCACACGCCTCCGCCTTCATGCTTCTGCTCAAATCCACCTTCTCCGGGCGGTGCTGTCCCCCCGGCCACCCCGCACCCCTGGGTGTAAATCAGCGAGGCTCACAGGCCGCAGCGCGGATCTGCAGGGCGATCGGACTCCCCAGGCAGAGGCCAGGCAGGGATGCCACCCGGCTCCACCGTCGTAGGCCTGGGCGGGGCAGAGAGGGTGCTGGGTGCCCTCAGGACCAGCCCCGGGCCCAGGCGTGGAGCCCAGTGCTGCCTGGCTCGGTGCACAGGGAACCGGGGGGCCCTGGGGGAGGCCTTCTCTGATGGCATCCCAGGCTGAGTCAGCGATGAGGGTTGATGGATGAGGCTCCTGACGCGGGGTGGGGGTACAGTCGGGCCTCGGACACAGGGAAGGCTGGCCCATCTGCTCAGCCACCGTCTCGTGGCGTGGGCACCTGGGAGGAGCAGGAGGTGATGGTGAGGGCGCCCAGGGCTGGGCGCCAGGCCATGAGCTGGGACGGCCTTGGGCTTCTCCTACCTGTGGGTCCCCCGTTTTGCAGACATCAGTGTTCATGAAGCCAGTAGCCCACGATGCTTACCTTGGAGGGACCTGGGAGTCGTCTGTGCCCTCTGAGGCCAACAGGCTGTGACCTACTCAGGACAGAGTGTGCCTGGCACCCCGCCCCCCTCGCTGGTACAGGCCTGGCACGGAGCAGGTGCTCAATCAGTGGCATGGCCCGCAGGTGCCAGGGGGCAGCTCCAGTTTATGGAAATGCCTCGTTGGGTGGCCCTGAGGACACAGCCCCCACCCATAGGCTCTCCTGGCTCCCGTGTCCGCCGTCCAGCTGCAGCTGGGCATCCCGAACAGAGGGCTCCAGCGGACCTGCCGGAATCCCACCCTGCCGCCTGCCGGCCTTGCTTCAGGGGGTCCCGGTCGGCGCTGGGCGTGCAGGCTTAGCCCCGGCAGCTCCATCTCACGGCCCGGGCTGGGCTGGATTTGGATCCTGCCCTGCTGGGTGCCCTGGGGTCTGCCCTTGCCTCTCTGGCCTCAGGGTCTCCTAAGGGACCCCGAGGGCTGGATGGTCTCTGGGTCCCACCAACCAAGCTTCCTGCCCACGCTGCCACACGGTCCCATCTGGGTGACCACCCACCTCTCAGCAGGGAGCCCTCCCCCTTCCCCGCGGCTCCCACCTCGCACAGCCGGAGCCTGGGACCGGGCAGCCATCCCTCTGTGCCCCGAGTGGGTCCCAGGCTTGTCCCTGCACACTCCCGCTGCGGCTCCTCAGAGGGCGGGAGTGGGGGCAGGAAAAAGGCCAGGACCCACGGAGAAGACAGACTGCCCTTTGCAAAGTGCGCCCCCTTCCTCTGTCAAATGTCATTCACTCATCACCACCGTGTGTGCAAGGCAGCAGGCAAGCGAGGTCAGCCAGGCGCACGAGGTCAGCAGAGTGAGTTTCCATTTCACGAAGGAGGTAAGGGAGGCCCCGCGGGGCCCGAGACTCGCCGGCCATCACGCTAGTGAAGGCAGCACCGCCCTGGCCCTGGCCCTGGCCCTGGCCCTGCCTCCCACCAGCGTTCTCCGCTCCGAGGGGCTGGTGGCCAGAGGGCCCGGGCCGGGAGGGAAGCTTGGGTCAGCTGCGCCGGGTCTGATGCTGCTCCAGGGTCTCTGTCCTCAACTTCGAGTCTTGGGGAGAAGAGAAAGGCGGAAGCAGAACTCACGGGATGGGACATGGAGGTGACTGAGGAGAGTCAGCTCGGGGGAGGAGGCTCTGCAGAGGGGTCAGAGGGGTTGAGTCTTGCTCCAAAGTAGAAGAAACTCAATTCAGATCCATTTCAACAACAGAAAACGGAGTGGCCGGCTCATCCCGGTGCTCCGCCCTGGGCTGCCACACAGGCCCCCTGGGAAGGCAGCCCCGCTCACTCACAAGGCCCCGAACCTCCACAAGAGAGACATGTTATCTCGGTAAGTCGGGAGAAAGTCCAGGATGGAGCCCCCAGGGCCAATGTGGGGGGTGGGTGGGCAGGGGCAGCCGTTGCCACACGGCTGGGGGGTGCTGCTCGGGGAGAGCAGCCGGGCACATTTCGCCGGTGGGCACTGGCCGGAGGAGGGGGACAGAGCCTTCGGGAGCCGTGGGCGGCGGCAGGGTCCGGGGGACCCAGTGACGGTGCCAGGACCTGGGACCTGACTCCGGGGGCAGGACACAGTATCGGGGTCCCCTCAGGCACGGTGATCGGAACTGGAGATTTGAGATTGAATCTGCTTGCCAGCTGTTGACCTTGGGCAGGTAGTTTTTCTTTCATGGTTGGTCTGTTTTATCATCTGGGTGGAAAATTAGACACTCCACCCGTCCTTCACGCTCACCGCTCCCCCATGGTCCAGCATGGCAGCTGGAGTCCCAGCCATCTGAGCTGCATTCCAGGCAGCAAGATGAAGGAAGGACAATGAAAAGGGGTCAAAGGACACATGCCAGTTTACTTTAAAGAGAGATTCCTAGCCGAAGCCAGTGTTGCTCAGTGGATAGAGCGTCGGCCTGCGGACTGAAAGGTCCCGGGTTCGATTCCAGTCAAGGGCATGTACCTTGGTTGCGGGCACATCCCCAGTGGGAGGTGTGCAAGAGGCAGCTGATCGATGATTCTCTCTCATCGATGTTTCTAACTCTCTATCCCTCTCTCTTCCTCTCTGTAAAAAAATCAATAAAATAATAAAATTTAAAAAATAATAATAATTTTTAAAAAAATAATAAATAGAGATTCCTAGAGCTCTAGCCATTCTGGCTCAGTGGATTAGAGCGTCAGTCTGCAGACCGCAGGGTCCCAGGTTCGATTCCGGCAAGGGCATGTACCTCAGTTGCAGGCTCCTCTCCAGCCAGGGCCCTGGTCAGGGCTCATGCAGGAGGCAACCAATGGATGAGTCTCTCTCACATCAATGTTTCTGTCTTCCCCTCTCTCTTCCTCTCTCTAAAACCAATGGAAAAATATCCTCAGATGAGGATTAAAACAAAAGAAGAACCTAAAAAAGAAAATTCCTAGAAATCGACACCTGACACTTTTACTTGATCACAGCCACATCCGGCCGCAGGGGAGTCTGGGATAGTCTTGGCTGCCAGCTGAAAATGGGGGCCTGATACAGAGGGAAGATGAGAATGTACGTTAGGGGAAACCATCTCTGACACCTGACCCAGTCAACAAGCATGTGGTCCTTACCCGTGTGGGAGTGTTTATGATACGATTGATGTCACAGCATCTCATGAGCACTGACCGGTCCCGGCACAGACTGCTCACTGAGCACCGGGTCAGAGTGAGTGCTCCCTGAGCCCCTGGCAGAGTGAATGCTCCCTGAGCACCGGGTCAGAGTGAGTGCTCACTGAGCACCGGGTCAGAGTGAGTGCTCACTGAGCGCCGGGTCAGAGTGAGTGCTCTCTGAGCCCCTGGCAGAGTGAGTGCTCGCTGAGCACCGGGTCAGAGTGAGTGCTCACTGAGCACCGGGTCAGAGTGAGTGCTCTCTGAGCACCGGGTCAGAGTGAGTGCTCTCTGAGCACCGGGTCAGAGTGAGTGCTCACTGAGCGCCGGGTCAGAGTGAGTGCTCTCTGAGTCCCTTGCAGAGTGAGTGCTCTCTGAGCACCGGGTCAGAGTCAGTGCTCCCTGAGCGCCGGGTCAGAGTGAGTGCTCACTGAGTCCCTGGTAGAGTGAGTGCTCTCTGAGCACCGGGTCAGAGTCAGTGCTCCCTGAGCACCGGATCAGAGTGAGTGCTCTCTGAGCGCCGGGTCAGAGTGAGTACTCGCTGAGCCCCTGGCAGAGTGAGTGCTCACTGAGCACCGGGTCAGAGTGAGTGCTCGCTGAGCCCCTGGCAGAGTGAGTGCTCACTGAGCACCGGGTCAGAGTGAGTGCTCGCTGAGCCCCTGGCAGAGTGAGTGCTCGCTGAGCGCCGGGTCAGAGTGAGTGCTCTCTGAGCTCCTGCCAGAGCGAGTGCTCTCTGAGCGCCGGGTCAGAGTGAGTGCTCCCTGAGCACCGGGTCAGAGTGAGTGCTCACTGAGTCCCTGGTAGAGTGAGTGCTCTCTGAGCGCTGGGTCAGAGTGAGTGCTCCCTGAGCACCAGGTCAGAGTGAGTGCTCACTGAGCGCCGGGTCAGAGTGAGTGCTCGCTGAGCCCCTGGCAGAGTGAGTGCTCGCTGAGTCCCTGGCAGAGTGAGTGCTCGCTGAGCACCGGGTCAGAGTGAGTGCTCTCTGAGTCCCTTGCAGAGTGAGTGCTCTCTGAGCACCGGGTCAGAGTCAGTGCTCCCTGAGCGCCGGGTCAGAGTGAGTGCTCACTGAGTCCCTGGTAGAGTGAGTGCTCTCTGAGCACCGGGTCAGAGTCAGTGCTCCCTGAGCACCGGATCAGAGTGAGTGCTCTCTGAGCGCCGGGTCAGAGTGAGTACTCGCTGAGCCCCTGGCAGAGTGAGTGCTCACTGAGCACCGGGTCAGAGTGAGTGCTCGCTGAGCCCCTGGCAGAGTGAGTGCTCACTGAGCACCGGGTCAGAGTGAGTGCTCGCTGAGCCCCTGGCAGAGTGAGTGCTCGCTGAGCGCCGGGTCAGAGTGAGTGCTCTCTGAGCTCCTGCCAGAGCGAGTGCTCTCTGAGCGCCGGGTCAGAGTGAGTGCTCCCTGAGCACCGGGTCAGAGTGAGTGCTCACTGAGTCCCTGGTAGAGTGAGTGCTCTCTGAGCGCTGGGTCAGAGTGAGTGCTCCCTGAGCACCAGGTCAGAGTGAGTGCTCACTGAGCGCCGGGTCAGAGTGAGTGCTCGCTGAGCCCCTGGCAGAGTGAGTGCTCGCTGAGCCCCTGGCAGAGTGAGTGCGGCGTGAGCCGGGCTGCTGTGTGGGCCGGGAAGACCTGCCGGGGCAAGCGGGGTCTGTCTTCCTCTGACCCGGGAGCCGGGCGAGCAGCGGCAGCCGCTTTAGAATCTGTGTCACCTCCTCCTCCCCATCCCGCCCCTCCTCCTCCAGAGCGACTCTGCCGCCTCGCCTCACTGAGGTGCCTGTCGGGTGGGCAGTGAAGCCGCAGGTCGGAGAGTCACGGCGTCAGTTGGGGTGAGGGCTGGTCCCGAAGCCGTGGGGTCTCCCTGAAGCCCTGGAATACTCACGAGTGGGCAGTCACACAAGTCCTCCCGAAACTAGAAAACAGCTGCAAACGGCCTCATCTGACAGAACGGGCTGGCTGGTGCTCCGTGGCCTTCCACGTGTCCCAGAGGGAGAGGAGCCACCCTGCCCTCGGAGACATCCCCAGCCACCTGGGTGGTCCTCCTGGGACCCCGGAGGGGCCTGGGCTGTGGGTGCCTGGATGAGGGTGTGCACACAGCCTCCCTCTTTCCCCCACCCTTCAGGGGCGGTGGGCGAGCACGCTGCTGGGGCCGAGCGCCACACTGGGCTTGGAAAAGCTGCCTACCAGCCCTTTCTGGCACCACTGTGTGCCGAGCCTGTGCCTGCAGGGTGGTTGGCCCATGAGCCTCAGATCTCTTCCCTCAAGGTTCTCTGAGGATCCTTCCATTCCTGGCCTGTGGAGCCGGACACTTCCTCCAGGAAGCCCTCCCTGACTTCCCGCCTCAGGGCTCCCACAGCCTTTCGCCGAGGCTCTGGGTTTCCACTGCTGCTTGCTGGTCTGTCCCGACCTCGGCTGGTCCCTGTTAGTGCTCCCTCTGGATATGCACCCTGTGCCTCGCACCTGGTGTGAGTTCAGTAGCTATGCATCAGCTAATGAACAGATGTGAGTGAGTGTGTGAATGAGTGAGTGAGTTCCCTGGCTGCCAGGGTACAGATCCCCCAGTGAGGAGAGGAAGACCTGCAAGGGTTAACCGGGAGCCCGCCTGTGGTCTGAGGTAAGCAGGGAGTGTGTTTGTTCAGGTAAATAAGGAAGGATTACTTATAATGGGAAATCAGGCCCGGCCAACTCTTCATCCCAGGGCAGCCTGACTTCCTCCCAGCACATTCCTGCACTCAGCTGCGTCCACACTGCCCCGGAGACCCAGACCCCGTGCCCGGAGCCCGAGGCGGCCCCCATCCCCCTACCCCCACCCCCTAAGCCCTCCGGCTGCGTCTTACCACAGTGCCAGCAGGCGGCCTGGGGCTGGGAGCTGGGGGCTCACCACCCAGAGACCTCAGAGGGCTGCCCTCGGAGGGTGGCCGGGCTGCCAGCCGCCCACCTGTCACCTCTGTCCCCAGCCTTGCCGGCCCCTGGTCCCGCTGGCTCCCCCGATGCCTGGCTGAGCCTCAGCCGCGGCCCCAGCTGCCCCCGCCTCCTGGCCCCGGAGGCTGCCGCTGCAGCAGGCGACTCGGGCACCGGGCAGCTAACGGGTAAGTCCGGGGGCAGGTGTGGGGCGCCCTGCACGGCTTTCTCCTGCTGGCGGCCGGGAAGGGGGACTGCGAGGACTGGGAGGTGCACTTCGCAAGCTGTCACTACCAGGGACCCTGCAACCCGGGTCCTTCACCCTCAGAAGCCCCTGCCTCTCCGCTTGCTGCCCGGTCTGCTCCCTGGACGACGACCCCAGAGCCTCGGTGAGCCCCGTGGCCTGGCCAGGCCCGGGTGCCCCGTGTCCGTGAGGGCCCCCTCCGGGCTCAGCATGGAGTCCACCCGCTGGCCTGATGGCTGCTCTGTAGATGCAGACTCGGCTCTGGGACCCAGCCCCTGTGCTCGGCCGGTGGAACACGCGGCCTGCCTGCTGCTGCCAGGCCCTGGCTGGAGGGGCTCCCGGCCGCACACGGGCGGGGGCTTGCTGGGGTCTGGAGCGCAGGGCAGGGTCCAGGTTGGAGCAGCGGGGACGAGCCCAGAGCCCAGGGGCCCATCAGGGGGTGGTGGGCATGGGAACCAGCTGGTTGGGGAGCTGCAGAGCAAAGCAGCTGGCTGCCCGGGCCCCAGAGGAGCAGAGGTCCTGGTTCCGGTCACACTCGCAGAGAAGCAGGGTCCGTGAGGAGACTCATGTCTAAGCCCTGCAGGTTCCTCTGTGGGAAGAATGGGAAGTAGATGGACGGGTGGAAAGCTGATGGGTCTGGAGGTCTGAGGGCTCCCCTGAGGTTGGAAAAGGTGTGTGCATGTGTGTGTGTGTGTGTGTGTGCGCGCGCGCACCTGCACATGTGTCCACATGTATATGTGCACGCACACACACACACACATGCAAACATGTGCCTCGGTGTACATATGAGTATGTGCACATATGTGTGCTGAATGAGCGTGTGCCTTACACGTGTGTGCATGTGTGTTATGTGTGTGCGTCTGTGCACACGTGTCTGCGTGTGTGCATGCCCATCTGTGCATGTTAGGGAGTGGGCAGGCCCACCAAGCTAGCCCTGGACTTCTCACCGCACCCTGCCAGCTGGGCACACCCAGGCCATAAGCCTCAGCACCTTTCCCTCCATGGAGGTCACGGCCTTTCCTTTCCTCCTAGGCCAGGGCTGGCACTTGGCCTCATTCCCTGCCCCCACCTTCCCAATAAACAGCGTCACAGCACCCCAATAAACAGCATCTCCCCGCACCAGCTGCTCGGCTGAGTAACAAAGCAAACAGCCCTGGCGGCCCGCTCTGAGGTGGCGGCAGGGATGGGCAGGAGATGACCCACAGACAGGTAGACCCAGACCATGGCCAAGGCCAGCAAGGACCGTCCTGCCTGCCCCCTGGCCACCTGGAGGAGGAGCGAGAGCCAGGGACTCCACATTCACATTCTCGGGGGCCCAGGAGGTCGGGGTGTGGAGGAGGTGGTCACTCCCAGCACAGGGGACCGGCCTCCCCTCTGAGCCCAGCAGTGAACGGACAAGCGGCCCCTCTACTCCAGGCCGGCGGGGCCAGAGCTGAAAGCTGTCCCTACCAGACGTGCTCACCGTGTCACCAACCATAACTCCCGACAGCAGGTCCCATGGACCCGTGAGAGGATGAACTGCTCTGTCAACCAGGCCTGAGGGAACAGGGGCACCCAGTAGGTGCTCAATCTCTGCTCAGAAACTGTGACCAGGCAGCAGGCAGGAGAACCTGGGAGAGCCCGCTGCTTTCCTCTGAGGCCGTGGCAGAGACGCAGTTGATAACCGAAGCCATTAGAGCACAGGTTTGTGCTAAAGGGCCTGGTGCAACCTGGGAGGCCAGCTCCGGCTGATCTGGGACAAAGACCCTCCAGGGAGGGCGAGAGGGAACGGGAGGCCACGGTGTGTGACTTCGGGCGAGTCATTCTCCTCCTGCACTTGCCTGTGTAATGAGGTGACAGGTGGCTTCATCAGGGGGCTTCCTGGAGGAGGCAACCTGGAGCTGGGTTTTGAAGGATGTGTAGGAGTTGGTAGAGCAGGCTGGTTGGCTGGATCTGCCAACTTTGGGAGACTTGTGTGCTTCCCAGCTCTGTGGCCCAGACTGAGGTCAGGGGAGGTGGGGGGGGGGTGCTTGGCCCCTCCTAGAGGTCAGGGAGGGGTGGCTGAAGCTAACAGCTGTCCTAGACCGAGCTCAGGCCTCCCTCACTACTATCCTCAACTCTCCCCCAGACTCCCCCCTTCAGCCCTGCCCCTCCTTCCTCCCCCTCCTCCGCACCGTCACCACCTGCTTCTTCCTTTATTCTCCTCAGTCTGTACCCCCATTCCCTTTCCCTTCTCCCTCTCTCTTTTTCTAAAATTATTGTTTTTTGAGAGAGAGGCTAGGAGAGAGAACCATTAATGTGAGAGAGAAACATCCATCATTTGCCTCCCATCCACAACCCAACCAGGGATCAAACTGGGAACCTAGGCATGTGCCCTGACTGGGAATTGCACCTGCAGCCTTTTGATGTATGGGACAATGCTCCAACCAACTGAGCCACCCGGCCCGGCACCTCCCCACCTGCTCCTAGGTGCCACCTTCATGTATGTTCAGCCCATTGTAATTCACAAGGAATTTCCATCCACCCACTCCCTCAATCTTCCACCACCCCTCCAAGACACACTCCGGATGGCCCATTTTACAGAACGGACAAGTGAGTCTCAGAGGAAGCCCAGAGCTAGGAGGTTGGCTCAGACCTGGCCTGGGGCCCTCCCCCACCCGCCCATTCCGTGCCCCACCCCGCGCCCCCAGCAAGCAAGTGGCCTGTCAGGTGGAACGACTCTTCTCAAAGCAAACTTTGCACAAGCAAGTCGCCCTGGGCTCTTGCTGACATTTAGTGCCTGGCTCCGTCCCCTGCCTCGTTTGCATGTTCCCAGCCCGGAGGTGCCTGCCAGGTTCTCCCTCTTCCCTCCACCAGGAGGGTGAGCACCCTCCTCCCCTGCCCACTGCTCCCCGGTGGAGCCTCCAGGGGCCCTGCTACTGGCCGGAAGGGCCGGCGCCCACCAGGACCGGAGAACGGTCACCACAGGAATGGGGGCGCCCCTTCCTCCCCCCTCCAGCTCTGGCACTGAGAGATCTGGGGGTAGCTGCCTAATAACCCCTCAATACAGCCCCCCGCCATTTAAACCTTTTTTAAAAAGTGATTTCTGTTCTTAGTCTCTCAAGACAGTCCATTCTGGACGTCTATCATTTTCTGAATATCAAACTGTCTTCACTTCACCCAAACCCCCTTTCCAAGCCGAGGTGTGCTCGGTGGCCCTCGGGTTGGGGCTCAGGGCACCCTTAGCCCCGTCAGGGTCCCCGGAGCTGGTGGAGCAGTCCCCGGCCAGCCTGAGGGCCTGCAGGAGGCCACGGAGGGTGGGCACCCTCTCGGGAGACGGAAGCATCTGCTCACATCACTGCTCTGCCTTGTCATGCTGCCCCCAGGACAGTGCCCAGGAGCCCCTTTTTCTGCCCGGGGCCGAGAGTGATGTCCGTGCCACAGGCAGAGGCAGGTGAAGCCGTGTGTGTGTGTGTGTGTGTGTGTGTGTGTGTGTGTGTGTGTGTGTGCGTGTGTGTGTGCGTGTGTGTGTGCGCGCGCGCCCAGGTGGTGGGGTGGGGGTAGACAAGGTGCCAGAGGCATGGAGGCTGCGGAAGGGGTTGGGAAGACTTAGTCACCACAGCCTGTGTGGTGATCAGAGGGGGGACCTGCAGGCCGGGTGTGGCGGCCCCAGGGAGGCCCAGAGCTGGCCCAGCACCGGACACGGGAGATGTTCACACCGACCAGCGTGGGCTCAGCCAGAGCCGAGGGAGGACGTGATTTGCAGTTTCTGGAAACAGAAAGTGTGGCAGGATTTGCACTTGACACACGGACAGTCGGGGTTCTGGCCTGACCTCAGCTTCTCACGCTCCCCCGCCTGGGCTGGGCTGGGCGTCTGTGCCCACTGAGGAGCTGGGGAGGGCGAGGTCGGTGAGAGGGGTGAGGGCCGTGGGGCGGGTGCCCTGCCAGCTCAGAAGGGTGGGCCATGCCTCCCAGAGGCTCTGGATGCCGACTCCAGAGAACAGGTGACGGGGACCCAGCCCCCCAAACAGAGAGTGGGCCTCGGTCCCCAAGGCCATGGGCCTGGAGCAGTCACACGGGCTGAGGCTGGGAGAGCCCAATGGAGAACCTTCACCTTGACCCAGAGGGGCTGGACGGGTCAGTGGGCGGCGGAGCCTCAGGGAGACGGAGCTGAGGGACTGTGCTCCCACGGGACCCACGGGAACAGGGCAGAGACCAGATTTCCTGGGTGTGCCTGACCCTTTTGTTTCCTGTGCCCCGTCCTCCTGCTGCCTGGCCCTGTCCCCCACCTTCCCCCCACTCTCTGGTCCCCACATGGCCTCACCCATCCCCCAGGTCTCCCGGCCCCTGGCTGGCTCCTCATGTTGAACCTTCCGGGGAGCTGGGCTCCTGAGCAAGGAGGCCAGTGGCTGGACGAGCCAGGAACCCAGGAGGTGGGGATAGCACAGGGTCTAACCTAAGCTGAGCCCCTCCCTTCTCTCACCTCGGAGACCCCGAGGCAACAGGTGCTTAGGGATGGCCGCAGCCGGGGGCTGGGGAGAGGGCTGCCAGCAGGTGGCCGCCCGGGGTCCCGGCCTGTCCACTGGGGAGAGGAAGGTGGTCCATGGGGAGGGGCTTTTCTTGAGCCCAGCTAGTTTGAAGATCAGTTTCAAAGGGCCACGGAGCTGTGGCTCCACGGAGAGGTGAGGGCCAGGAGGAGCGGCAGGGGGAGCAGGGACTGTCTGGAGCTTCAGCACTGGTGGGGGCCTCCTGTGGCAGGGGGCCCTCCTGTGGCCAGGCCCTCCTGTGGCCGGGGGCCCTCCTGTGGCCGGCCCTCCTGTGGCCAGGCCCTCCTGTGGCCGGCCTTCCTGTGGCCAGGCCCTCCTGTGGCTGGGGGCCCTCCTGTGGCCGGGGGCCCTCCTGTGGCCGGCCCTCCTGTGGCCAGGCCCTCCTGTGGCCGGGGGCCCTCCTGTGGCTGGGGGCCCTCCTGTGGCCGGGGGGCCTCCTGTGGCCCGGCAGGCTGGGCTTCTCTCCAAGGTGCTGACCGTCCATGGCTCCTGGCCAGGCCCAGTCACCCCGCAGCCCCCTGGCTCTGACCCATTAAATGAGGCCCTTGGGGTGCGGAGAGGGAGGGCTGACAGCCAGGGCCAGGCACTCGGCGGGTGAGCCGGGTGAAGGTCTGCTCCAGTGGAAGTGAGGCGCCTCGGAGCTGAGTGGGGCTGTCACCTGGGCCCCCCATTGCCCCTCAGTGCCCTTCCCACCAGGGTCCTGGGCTCCGGGTCTCAGGATGGAGGTGGGGATCTGGCACATTAACCCCTCTCAGTCCTCCTGGGGGCCTGGGCAGAATGTGGAGCGAGGCTCCCTCCCCAGGACAGCCCAGGCCTAGGAGCAGACCGCCTGGTCACACCACTTCCCTGAGGCTGTTTTCGGAGACATCAGGGGATCTTTCTCGACACCAGGAGGGAGTGGGAGTGAGGACCTGGCCCCCAGGGGGAGGGCTGGCCCAGGGTGGCAGGAACAGCTGCTAGGAACAGACTCTGGGTCCCTGGCCTCCTCCCCTCGATCTGTCTTCCTGGGCGGGAGGAGTGCTGAGCGAAGGGTCCGTAGGTGGCTAATCCCTTCGGCCACTGCCCCACGGCCTGGCCCTGACCCTGGGCCCTGGCCTCCACCAGCTGTTACCAACGTTTCTTTGTCTGGAGTCTGAGCCAAAGCCTCCGGGAGCCAGGACACCCTGAGCCTTAATCCAGCAGATCAGCGCGAGGTTTGGGAAGGGGCGGCATCGCTCGGGAGACGGCAGCCCTGGGCCAGAGGCTGTCGGGAGGGCTGCGCCTGCTGTCCAGGGACCTGGGCCTGGCAGCACCGTCTTCTCTCAGGTCTGAGGCCAGGGGAGCAGCGGCTGAGGGTCACAGGCCTCTGGTCTGGTCCCAGCTCCGCTGTGTGGCCACGGGCATGTCCCTGCCACTCGCCGAGCTTCGTTTTCCTCAGTAACACGGTCCCTGGTGAATGTAATGAGGGCTGAACTGCATGGCATCGGTGGGGAGTGCTGGGAAGGCTTCCTGGGGGAGGAGGGCTTCAGGCTGAGCTGTGATGAGAAGGAGAGGGCAGCCTGGGCAAGGGGACAGCAACACAAGAGAGAAGAGCAGGCCTTGCCCACAGCACAGGGGAGCCTGATGTGCCCATTGGCCCTGGTCTGAGCCAGACCCGGCCACAACCAGCAATGAGCCCCTCCCCCACTCCACTTTGCTGTCCCTCCTGTAACACAGTCACACAGTCCAGGCCCCCTTCCCGCTCTGCTCGCCGGGCTGGGCAGCTGTGGGCCCAGAGGTGGGCGCCGGCCTGTGGGACCAGGCAGGACAGGCCGTGGGAGCCATGGCAGGTCCTTGAGGCAGGGGTGCCTGATGAGAGGGTGACGGAGAGAGAGGAGCCTGACGGGGAGGAATGAGAGCTCAGGAGGTGGGGATGGACTCTGCAGATCAAGCTGCCCATTGGGAGGAGGGCGAGGGAACCCTCCGGCAGAGCCTCGGAGAGAGCAGAGCCCCGTGGCCAGCAGCTCCTCGGGCAGCTGCCTGGCCTCCCTGAGCCTCTCTGTCAGCGTCTAGAAACGGGGCTCCCACCAACGGCACCCAGGCTGTGGGCAGTGAAGGGGGGAACATGCGTGGACGCTGTGGGCAGAGGCGCTCACTGCAGTTCTCCCTTCCCACCGAGGCCGGCGGTGCCCGGGAGAGGCCGGGATTGCAGGCTGGGCACACGCCCTCCTGACGCCCTGACCACAGGCCAACGTGCCCCAGGCCTGGGCCCCTGGGGGCTTTCCTGTAAGGGAGCAGGCCTTTCTCTTGCTTTCCAGGTTTCTTTCTTTTTCTTTTTCTTTAAAAAAAAAAAAAAAAAAATATATATATATATATATATATATATATATATATATATATATAATTTATTTCAGGGAGGAAGGAAGACAGAGAGAAAGAGAGAGAAACATCAATGATGAGAGAGAACCATTGATCGGCTGCCTTCTGCATGCTCCCCACTGGGGACTGAGCCTGCAATCTGGTATGTGCCCTGACCAGAATCGAACCTGGGACCACTGAGTTTGCAGGTCGACGCTCTATCCACTGAGCCAAACCCGCCAGGCTCAAGGCTTCTTAATAGCGAGTATGTTCTCTGGGGAGGGGGGCGCTGGGCCCGAGCTCCGGCCGCAAGCAGGCTCCTGGGCTCAGGGGCAAGAGGATGGGGAGCTGGCATGGGGTGGGGGAGGCAGGAGCCCTCTCTGGCAAAGGGCCGGGGCAGGAGCCGGAAGACGGGCCAGGTTCCTCAGCTGCACCTGGACCTGCGCATCCACAGATGGACTGAGGGGGGCCCTGCTGCCTCTCCCGGGCGGGGCGGGGAGGACCGAGTGCACAGCTCCCTCCGCAAACCTGTCAGGAGCGTGTCATCAGGTCCCCGCCCGGCAAACACCGCCGCCTGCCCTGCCATTCATCCTCACTGACCCCGTGCCACGGGCCCCCAAGACCGCCGCGGCTCCCCTCCTACCCGCGGCCGAGGCCAAGCAAACACCGGCCAGGGCTCCTGTTCTTGGAAAAGCTTCCGGCTCCTGGCCCGCGGCCCGGGTGCTGGCAGAAACTGCCCTAACGTGGCAGGCCTGGGCGTTCTGGGGACGTGGATGGGGCGGGAGGCAGGCAGGGGGTGACGGGGAGGGGGGAGCTGAGGGGGCTCTCCAGGGGCGGGGTCACCGTGGGGCAGGGCGTGGGCCCGGGCCGGGGTGGGGACCTGCGGCCCAGCAGGCTGTGGGTGCTGCCTGGGCAAACAACGGGGGCCCACGGCACACACGCGTGTTTGCACGGAGGACTTGGACGGCTCCAGGCCTGCCCTCTGTCCCCCGCAGCCTGCCCCCCCCCCCCGCCCTCCCAGCCCCTGACCTTTCCTCCTTGTCACTTAGCGGAGCCTGAAGGGAGCGTCGAAGTCAGAGGGAACGCCCTCTCTGCTGGCATGCTCTCCGCCACGGCCAGGGGCGGGGCTGCCAGGGGAGGCTGGGAGGCTGGGAGGCTGGGCCCGCGCAGGACGGACGGACGGACGGACGGACGGACGGACGGAGGGACACTGTCCCCGGTGCGTTCGCCCAGCCAAGCCCCAGGGAGAAGCCATGGCCCCCGAGTGAGCTGAGCGCAGCGAGCTGGGCAGGTGGGAGCGGGCTGGCTGCGGCCCCAGAGAAGCCGAGTGTTTCCCAAACCGGGTGCTTTTCCCCCGGCCAGCGGGGCCCAGGGAGTCCCCACACTGCAGGGCACATCAATGCAGCAACAGGGCAGCCCCAGCCCCCGACTGGCCAGCTGCTCTGAGGGCAGCGTGTCAGGACCACCCACGGGGCGTGGACGGCACCGCTCCCCCGGCCGATCCCGGCTCTGAGATCCCCGCCCTGGGGTCCCGGTTCTGGGGTCCCGGCTCTGGGGTCCCGGCTCTGAGGTCCCCGCCCTGGGGTCCCGGCTCTGGGGTCCCGGCTCTGGGGTCCCGGCTCTGAGGTCCCCGCCCTGGGGTCCCGGCTCTGGGGTCCCGGCTCTGGGGTCCCGGCTCTGAGGTCCCCGCCCTGGGGTCCCGGCTCTGGGGTCCCGGCTCTGGGGTCCCGGCTCTGAGGTCCCCGCCCTGGGGTCCCAGCTCTGGGGTCCCGGCTCTGAGGTCCCCGCCCTGGGGTCCCGGCTCTGAGGTCCCGGCTCTGAGGTCCCCGCCCTGGGGTCCCGGCTCTGGGGTCCCGGCTCTGGGGTCCCGGTTCTGGGGTCCTGGCCCTGAGATCCCCGCCCTGGGGTCCCGGCTCTGAGTTGGGCCTGAGGACTCGCCTCCTCAGCCGTTGACCCTGCGCTGCTGGCGGGTCGCCGGCGAGCCTCTGCGTTCAGGCGGCAGCGCCCCGAGGGGCAGCGACCCGGCAGGTCCCCCGCTCCTTTCCCCCTGGGCGGCCCGTACACGGGGAGCCTGTACTTGGTGATCTCCCACCGCTGCTGGGATTTCTTATTGTTATTTCAATTGTCAGTCTTGGGCCAGCACGTCACAGACATACCCCAAACCCCCGTTTGGTGTCTGACCCTGTCTCCGGGGCCCTGGTCGCCCAAACCACACACTCCAGCCCGCGGCTCAGGGACAGGGCCTGGGCTCGCAGGGGGAGGGGGCTCCAGCTGCTGCCCTGGGGGCCCTGGGGCCACAGGGCGGAGGGGGACTACTCACCGGCCCCCGCTGCCCGGGAACGTGGGCCTGCAGGTCAGCATGTGGGCACCACCTCAGTGCCCGGAAGAGGAGGGGCCCTGGGGCAACACCTCTGAGGGGAGGACAGGTGTGTGGGGGAGGTGCCAGCCCTGAGCAGGGGCCAAGCGCACTATGTTACTCACTGACCACTCATCAGCCTCACGCTGGGAACTGATTCACACCCCCCCCCCCCAAATGGCCTGTGGGAAGGAGAGGGGCTGCCTGCCCAGCGTGTGAGGGACTTGCCCCCCACCCTCTCTGGCCCCTCTCCTCCTGCGCCTGGCTGATGCAGATGGTGGTGGGAAAAAGATGATGGTGACCCTTTCCCTTCCCAACTTCCTTCAAGAGCAGAAAAAGCCGAAACTGGTTTGGCTCAGTGGTGGAGCGTCGGTCTGCGGACTGAAAGGTCCCAGGTTTGATTCCGGTCAGGGGCATGTACCTTGGTTGCGGGCACATCCCCGGTAGGGAGTGTGCAAGAGGCAGCTGGTCGATGTTTCTCTCTCATGGACATTTCTAGCTCTCTATCTCTCTCTGTAAGAAATCAATAAAATATATTTTTTTTAAAAAAGAAAAAGAAAAAAAGAAACAAGCTTTGCAGTGGCAGGAAGGATCTAGGTTAGCTCTCAGAAGGAGCTTCCGCCACAGGCCAGGGTCTGGGATCTGGGTGTGGGCTGGAGGGGAAACGGAGGGCTAGTCATTAAAGGCTCCTTGTCCAGGCCTCAGTTTGCTCATCTGGCAAATGGGACTAATCGTGTCTTCCGCTGTGAGGCCTGAAGGAGGCCAGGAACCAGAGGCGGTTTTAAAGCACAGCACACGCGTGAAGACCTGTGCTGCCCGTGCCTGGCCCCTTCCAATCCTGCCCCAACCCCTCTCACTGTCCTCCTCAGCCCCGTCCTCGCTGCCCAGTGACCCGAAGCCGCCTCTCTCCCAGGCCCAGCCATGCCCATTGGGGCCCTCATCCCGGTAACCAGCTTAGCGGCCCCATGGGGGTGGAAAGCAGCGGACCTGACTCCTTCCTCTCTTGTTTCTGCAGACACAGCCGCTGGCCCGAGCAGCAGTGGCATGGGCAGCGCCAGCCCCAGCCTGAGCAGCCTGCCCCCCAGCCGCCTCCTTCTGTCCCCCAACACCGTGCTGCGGGCGGCCCCGGAGAAGGTGACGGCCGGGGCGCTGGGCCCTGACAGACGGGACTGGAGCCCCAGCCCGCCGGCCGCGCCCGAGCAGGGCCTGTCTGCCTTCTACCTCTCCTGCCTGGACATGCTGTACCCCGACGACAGCAGCTGGGCCACCAAGGGCCCCGGGGCCGGCAGCCGGGACGAGCCGCCCGAGGAGCCCGAGCAGTGCCCGGTCATCGACAGCCAAGCGCCCGGGGGCAGCCTGGACCTGGGGCCGGCCGGGCTGAGCCTGGAGGAGCACTCGCTGGAGCAGGTGCAGTCCATGGTGGTGGGCGAGGTGCTCAAGGACATTGAGACGGCCTGCAAGCTGCTCAACATCACGGCAGGTGAGCCCCTCCCCGCGCACGCTGCTACCGGCCCCGCGAGGTGGGGCGGGTGGCTGAGGTCGCGGGGCGGGTGGGGGCACCCCGGCGGGGTCTCAGGGAGCCCCAGGGATGCTGGTGCTTCCCACACGGGCAGCCCTCACACAGCTGGGAGCCTGTGAGCCTGTGAGCGGGGACTGCATGGCTGCGACCCCGTGGAGCCAGCGGCACCAGCCGGGAGTCCGCCTCGGGGGGCGCGGACGAAGGGAATGTGAGCTCGGCACCATCTGGCCCACCACTCCCTCTCGGACCCATCGCCATGCTCCCCTCCGCCACACCTGCCTCCTCGCTGTTCCCACAACACTTACCCCGGGACCTTTGCACCGGCTGGTAGTCCTCGAGCACGCTGCCCCCCAATATCTACGTGGCTCACCCCTCACCGCCTTCATGTCTTACTCAAAGGGCCCCCTGCCGGGGCCGTTCCTGACTCCTCTGCTGGAGCCGCTGCGCACCCCACCTCCGCTCCTCGGCCTGCGTTTCTCTCACAGCCCAGACAGCCTCGCGGGCGCGCGTTCCGTTCTTTACCTCGTTCACTCTCTTCCTCCCCCTCCGGCATGTTCACACCCAGGGGGCATGATTGTCCCTTGTTTTGTTCACTGCCACGTCCCGGGTCCTCGGATGGCACCTTGTACCCAATCGATGCTCAGGAACAATAACTTCACAGGCCCCGCTCTGGCTGCGGGGATTCAGTGCGAAGCTGATTAGAGTGAGGGAGCTGGTCCCTGGTCCAGGGGCGACAAGGTCCAGTGTGGAGGGAACGGCAGGAGGCTGGGCATGAGAGGGCCGCCAGGCCTGGGAGGGAGCCCTGGAGCTGACGCTGTGGGTGAGGGGCTGCGGCTCTCCCGCCTGTCCCTCCCTCACCCCTGCCGCTCTGGGGGGGCCGCCCCACCTCTTTGGCCGTGGGCCCTGGCATATGAGCATCCCACGTGGTGGTACTTTCCCACAAGGGCCCCAGGCCGCCCTCAGGCCAGCCCCTCCCCCCAGCAGTCCTCTGGGCCACGCCCCGACCCCGACCCCCAACTGATGCCCTCTTAGGGTAGCTCCTGCCAATGCCCTGCCCTCCATCTGCCCATCGCCCAGCCAGCCTCCCAGGGCGGTCTCCCACGGTGCATCACTCCCACACTGGCTGGGGGAGGGGCCTGCCCTCTGAACAATGGGGACAGAAACAAATGGCTTTGACCCTCAAGAGGAAAATGGGCTTATCAAGTGGGGGCAGCCCAGGCTGCAGGTCACCCAGCTGGGGCAGCAGCTGAGACCAGTGCTCACTTGGAACCCCATTGTGACCATGCCCACCGGCCTGGCCTCTGCCCACATGCCCTGCCAGGCTCACCCCATGGCAGCCGGTGACTCCCTCCCGCCGCTAAGTCAGGTAGCTGCCCCTTGCCATTCATTCATTCATTCATTCAGTAATTCATTCACTGCATGTGCACTGAGCAGCTACTATGCACCCAGCCCCTTGTGAGGGGTTGGAAAAGGAGATGGGACTCCCTGTGCCTCAGTTTCC
>OY882863.1:83183566-83246066 GCA_963693515.1 Pipistrellus nathusii
GGCGTGCACAGAGGGGGCGCTTCAGCCCCCTGGTGGGAGCTGGATCTGCAGGCACAGGGTGGGAGCGAGGGAGGCCTGGGGGAGGGCCCTCTCCTGAGGAGCGGCAACAGGCCTGTCCTGCCCTCTTGAAGCTGTGAGCCCTG
Source organism: Pipistrellus nathusii (assembly GCA_963693515.1). NCBI lineage: Eukaryota > Metazoa > Chordata > Mammalia > Chiroptera > Vespertilionidae > Pipistrellus > Pipistrellus nathusii. Next base: position 83,183,710 of record OY882863.1, read on the forward strand.
CCAGGGGGGCAGAGGTGGGAGGGTGCGATGGGAAAAGGGTGTGGCCAGTGTGGGTGAGTGTGTGTGTGTGTGAGTGTGTGTGTGTGTGTGTGTGTGAGTGTGTGTGTGTGTGAGTGTGAGTGTGTGTGTGAGTGTGTGTGAGTGTGTGAGTGTGGATGAGTGTGGGTGAGTGTGTGTGTGTGAGTGTGTGTGTGTGTGTGTGTGTGTGTGTGAGAGTGAGTGTGTGTGTGAGTGTGTGTGTGTGTGAGTGTGTGTGTGAGTGTGTGTGTGAGTGTGTGTGTGTGTGAGTGTGAGTGTGTGTGTGAGTGTGTGTGAGTGTGTGAGTGTGGATGAGTGTGGGTGAGTGTGTGTGTGTGAGTGTGTGTGTGTGTGTGTGAGTGTGTGTGTGAGTGTGTGTGTGTGTGTGAGTGTGTGAGTGTGGATGAGTGTGGGTGAGTGTGTGTGTGTGAGTGTGTGTGTGTGTGTGTGTGTGTGTGTGAGTGTGTGTGTGAGTGTGTGTGTGAGTGTGTGAGTGTGGATGAGTGTGGGTGAGTGTGTGTGTGTGAGTGTGTGTGTGTGTGTGTGTGAGTGTGTGTGTGTGAGTGTGTGTGTGTGTGAGTGTGTGAGTGGGTGAGTGTGTGTGTGTGTGAGTGTGTGAGTGTGGATGAGTGTGGGTGAGTGTGTGTGTGTGTGTGTGTGTGTGTGTGTGTGTGTGAGTGTGTGAGTGTGTGTGTGAGTGTGTGTGTGAGTGTGTGAGTGTGTGTGTGAGTGTGTGAGTGTGTGTGTGAGTGTGTGTGAGTGTGTGAGAGTGAGTGTGTGAGTGTGGATGAGTGTGGGTGAGTGTGTGTGGGTGAGTGGGTGTGTGTATGTGTGAGTGGGTGAGTGTGTGTGCGCGCGTGCTGGGGGTGGGACCCACTGCCCACTCTCCTGGGCAAAGCTGCTCGCTCACTTCCTCCTGCTCCTCTCGCATTTGTTCACTGAGCCCAGGAGTCCTGCGGGCTGACTATGTGCTTCCACTGCCTTTTTTTTTTTTTTTTTATCATTGAACTTCCCCCCAAATTAGGGGCTAACTCCCCATTTTTCAGATGATGAAACAGGCTCAGAGCAGTTGCCTTGCTCACACCCAGCCAATCGGCGGCAGAAACAGGCGCTGTGCCCACCAGGACAGGCTCTGTGCCTCAGGACTGGTCAGCACCCGAGGCCCCGAAACACAGCTCTGAGGGCAGGCTGCAGGGAGCAGAGGGAGCGGCCAGCGCTGCCCAGGGCGCGCGGGCTGAATGCTGCCCTGTACCGCCTCTGCCCTCAGCAACTTCCTTGTCTTCAGAAGAGTTTCCTCCAGGCAGTGAGCAAACAGCTCCTTGGCCTCTGCAGCTGGGCCTGGACCTGGAGGAGAGCCACAAGCCTGTGCCCCGGGCCCTGCTGGCTGCCCACCATCCGCCTGGTGCTCCCTGACCCTCCCCTGGGCCCTGCTGGCTGCCCACCATCCGCCTGGTGCTCCCTGACCCTCCCCCGGGCCCCGCATCCAGGGCTCTCACCACTGCCCGGGGCCTCCCACATGAGCCAAGGCGACCATTTGTCTCCCTGTGAAGAGTCCGCCATTTGGCTAAAACCAGGCCCTTGTCCCTGGCGGTGGGTTTGGGGGAGACGCTATGGGGTGGAGAACTGATTCAACCCTTATCTTGACCTTTTCCCCCTGCGCTGAGCACACCGGGGCTTGGGAAAGCGAGCTGGGGGTGGTGGTGGGGTGGGAGGGGGTAGTACATTTGCCTTGAAAATGGGGTTTGTGTTGGTGCCCTGACAGGCTGCTGGGACAGAGGAGACATCCAACCAGACGGGGGGCAGGGGAGGGAGAAGGGACGGGGAAGCAGAGGCCGGTACCGGAGAGGGGGAGAGGGGGAGTGGGGAGACACGGAGAGCTGGTAGTAGTAGCACTGGGACCCCTGCCCTGCTCCAGAGGAGACTCAGCGGGGGTGGAGGCTGCAGTAGGGGCTGAGGCCGGGCCTGGGCCTGGCAGAACCGAGCTCAGAGCTCAGAGCTCCAGGCGTGCCCACTCCCGAGAAGCCCTCCAGGAGCCGCCTAAGGGGGTGGGGGGGTGGGCACACAGACATGGTGTCAGGGTCAGGCAGGCACAGGGACGTGTGGCACCCGCAGGCAGCCTGGGACTGGACCAGCAGGAACCACTGGCCTCAGTCATCACTTCTACTTTTCACTTATTTATTTATTTATTTATGGCCGCTGGGAATGGGGAGATGAGGACATTTCAAGGGGCAGGTTTTCATCTATAGCAGCTTGGTCTGCAGGTGGCAGGTTGGGTGTCAGAGCCAATTTCTACCCAGAATGACTAAGTGCAGAGAGCGAGAACACACAATCTGGCCTCCGGGCCCCTTGCCATCAGCAGAATGGCCCTGGTCATAGAGAGAAATAGAATTTCTCTCTCTCAGAGGCTGAAAAAAAAATATAATAAATATAGCCTATACTAATCTATACTAATAAAAGGATAAGATGCTAATTAGATGACCATCCAGACATCCTTCCTGACAAAGCCAGGCTTGGACGAAGCCGCCCGCCCACGGTGCCAGCGCCTGTGGCTGCAGACTGGAAGAGGGCAAAGCCACCCACCCACTGGGTCCTGGGTGCCTGCAGCTGGCCAGAGGAGGGAATCCTGGGTCCTGAGTGCAAGGCCGAGGCAGAGGTGGTTAGGGGCAATCAAGTCAGCAGGGGAGCGGTTAGGGGTGATCAGGCAGGCAGGCAGAGGGGTTAGGGACGATCAGGCATGCTGGCAGGCAAGCAGTTAGATTGTGAGAGGCATGTCCAACTGACAGATTAGGCATCCACCAAGGGGCCCCAGATTAGAGCAGGTGCAGGCTGGGCTGAGGGTCCTTCAGCCTGGTCTATGCCCTTTCGCAATCCAGGAGCCCTTGAGGGATGTCAGGCTGATGACTTAGGCCCATTCCCCAGGGGAAGTGGGCCTAAGCTGGCAGTCAAACATCCTTAGCACTGCCATGGCGGCAGGAGAGGCTCCCACCACCACTGTGCTTGTCATGTCAGCCCGGCTTCTGGCTGAGCCAGCTCCCCCTGTGGGAGCACACTGACCACCAGGGGGCACCTCCTGTGATGTCCGCCCCCTGATGGTCAGTGCGCATCATAGCGACCTGTTGTTCTGCTGTTCGGTCGATTTGCATATTACCCTTTTATTATATGGGATATAAATAACTGATTTTATTTTTTAAAATGTTTATTGTTGAAAGTATTACATATATCCCCCTTTTCCCCCATTGACCCCTTCTAGCCTGCCCCTGCCCCCGCCCTAGGCCGTCACCGCCCTACTGTCTGTGTCCATGGGTTATGCATCTATACACACAAGTTCTTTGGTTGATCTCTTCCCACCTCTCACCCTCCCCTGCCTTCCCTCTGAGATTCCACAATCTGCTGGTAATCACTTTTAGAATTTTGCTTTAAAACTTGAAATTGTTACTCTGACTGGGTAGTTCAGGTGTTTGGTGTCGTCCAAACACCAAAAGTTTTGGGTTTGATTCCCCTCGGGGCACACATCTAGGTTTCAGGTTGGGGAATGTACAGGAAGCAACCAATCTCTAACGGCTACTCAGGAGCCTCAGACATAACTGTCCCCGCACAGACAGGACCCGGGCCCTGGAAGGTGAAGGACCAGCCCTCAGTCCTCAGCCCATTGGTGGGCAGCCGGGCATCCCCCTCCCCCTGACATCCAACCACAGGTCTCGAAAGACAGGCAGGACTCAAGATCACAACACCCAGCCAGGTTGACACAGTTCTGGTTTTATCCACAGTCATACAATCACGACTTATATATATATACAGATATATTTGTATTTATATACCTTTAAATTACACAGTCATATACAAAACAGGTGCATTGCTGAGACCACAGCACTCCTCGGAGTGTCACAAGTGTCGGACTAATGAAGTCAGGAGCCGGGTGGCAGGCTGCGGGCAGCCGCGGCCTCCTGCAGAGCCAGGCTGAGACGTGGGCGACTTGGGGTGAAACACATTACTGGCTGAGCCCGGGGGCGGCGCTGCAGCTACAGGGGCTGTGGGCACAGTGAGGGGCTCGGCCCCCACGCGGAGTTGGGGGCCCCGACACCAGCACTAATGGGGGGGCGCGGGGGTCAGGCCCGGGAGCTCAGGGGTCTCTTCCACGTGAGACGCTCCACTCCGGGCCTGAGGAACCTGGGACCGACCGCTCGGAAGGAATGGGGTTTTGAGTCCCTGCCGGGGAGTGGGCAGCTGGAGTGCCGAGGGGACAGCAGGGCAGTGCCCCTCCCCAGGTGCTGGGAAGCTGCTGGCACAGAGAGGGGGAGCCCAGGCCCCGGGTGCAAAGGTGGCAGCTTCCTGACTTCCAGGGGGAGGAGGCCCCCACCAGCTCCTGCCTGGAGCAGCGGAGGGGCTTTGTTCTGGGGCTGGGGGGGCTGAGGATTCTGGAATCTCGCTCCAGGCTCTGAGGGGTCTAAGACACACCTCAGGACCTAACAGAGGCTCAGAGAGCAGTGACAAGAAAGGGGGTGCTGTGGGGGGCTAGTCTGCCTGTCCCTAGGGGTGCTGTTGTCCCCACCCCCTCCCTAGCCCTGAGGGAGGCCTGCCCCAGCTCAGGCCCCTGCCGTCTGCCAAAAGCCTCTGTGCTCACACGGACAGGGGCAGGCTGAGGCCGGATCTGACCGGACAGGGGCTGTGGGGAGAAGCGAGCGAGGAGCAAAAGGCTGAGGGGTGACAGCGGGGCTGGGGTCTCACACGGTCTTCAGCCAGAGGCCCAGGGGCAGTGCTGTGGGAGTGGGGGGTCTGCAGTCCTGAGGCCGAGAGGCTCCCCTGGTTCCGCAGGCTGTCTCCGCCTGGCTCTGGGAGACGCCCCAGCCAGGCCCCTGCTCTGGGGCCTCTCCTGCTTCCCCAGCAGTGACCTGGTAACCCAGCACCACTCCTTCACAGCCACAGGCCTGCTCCTCCACCCCCACTCCTGGAACTGAGACCCCGGCTCCGAGAGATGGGGTGGGGGGGCTGCCAGCAGGGGCATGGTGCTCCGGGCGAAGGCTGTGAGTGGGGACAGGACAAGGAGAAAGACTGGGAGACTGCCCTGCTGCTAGGCCAGGCTCCTCCCTCCCGCCACCCCCTGCCTCTCCTATCGGCTGCAGCCTTTCCGGAGGGTCCCAGGCTGGAAGCTCCCAGGGGCTGCGGTGTCGCCCCTGCAGGCCAGAGAAGGGGAGCGGACTGGGGGGCCCCAAGGCTCGGTCTGAAGGCTGACTGAACCCCGTGAGGCTCTGGTTTTAGATGAGTGTGCAGGGAGGGTGGGCAAGGTGCCCTCCTCCGGAAACGGGAGGAAGCTGCTACTGTTGCTGGCTCTGCCCTGGGCTTTGCCTCCCCCCCCCCCCCCCCCGCCCTGACCTCCCCCCCTAGCTGCCTGAGGACTAGGGATGGGGTTTGTGTCTCTGCAAATGCTGAAGGGGGCGCTCTGCGGGATGGACAGCTGGGAAGGAGGGCCCAGCAGAGTCCTGGTCCCTCAGCTGAGCCGGGCGCTGGAAGGACCGGGGGCCTGCTCCCCTTCATTCCTGCACCCCCTGACACTGCCACCACCTCCAGCTCTGCCCTCTTCACACGGACACCGGGACACCGGGGCACCTCTGTGGGCGAGGGGTGACCAGCCTCCGCCGGTGCCACCAGTCCTGGGGTGAGACGGGCAGGGCACTCCCCAGGGCACAGCGGAAGACTAAACACTGGGCAGCCCCTTGTCTGGGGCTGGAGCGAAGGCCTTCAAGAGAGAGAGAGACAGGGACAGGGACAGAGACACGGGTGGTGGGGAAGGAGGCGAGTGGGGCTGGAGGGGGAGGTCGGAACCCTCCCAGGAAGCAGCGGGACAGGGGCTGGCAGCCTGGGGTGGGGCTGTCCCTCCGTCCCATGCTGCTAGGGAGCCTGACAGGAGGTCCAGGAGGCATCTCTGAGCTCAGGAGCCTCTGGGGGGACCGGAAGCGTGGACATTGTGATGTCTCTGCTGGGCCAAGCCCGGAGACCCCCACCTGCCAGGGGCCGCCCCCCAGTCCCACCAGCCCGGCCTCCTGGCAGTCCTGCAGATGCTCCGTCTCTTCATATTTTTTGTTTTGTTCTGTTTTGACTTTTAAAAAAATAAAAGCTTGATCGTAAAATATGTCTGGAACTCTATGGCAAGGGGAGGTGACAAGAGTGGGAAGGAAGGGGGGGTGAGGGCTGTGTGGGGGGAGCCGGCAGCTAGATGGCCTCCACGTAGTTGGCGGGATAGAGGCCAAACTGCCCGCTGTCCAGCCGCCCGCGGCACCAGCCCTGCTCGTCCTCCTCGCCCAGCTTGGTGAGCTCATCGCCTGGGAAGGGGACACGGAGGAGCTCCTTGGCAGGGGCTCGGGGAGGCCGTCCCTCCGTCCCACGCTGCTGGGGAGCCCCCCATACTTTGATGCTGGCCGACCCCAAACCCTCCCCCAGTATGGCCCCAAAGCCTACCCCAGGGGGCCAGCCCCAGCCACCCCCAGGCGTCTGCCTCCAGCTTCACTTCCCAGCTCAGTAGTCGGAGACCCCAGTCCAGGTCCAGCCTAACCCCCAACTCTGCGCTCAGGTCCTGACCCCGCCCCGGGCATCCAGGGACCACTCTCAGGCCCGGGGCTGAGGGCGCAGCCAGGCCCCGCCCACCCAGCGCCAGGCCCCGCCCGCATCGCACTCGCCGCCAATCCCCGCGCGCCCTGCCCGCCGGCCCCGCCCGCCGGCCCCGCCCCGCGTACCGGCCTTGAAGCTGAGCTCGTCCTGCTCCTGGCCGTCGTAGTCGTAGAGGGCCCGCACGCGCACGCCCTTGGCGTCGTCCTCGAAGGGGTTGGCGCCCCCGTTGGCCTCGCTGCCCCCAAACGCGTTCCCGCTCTCATCGTCCGACCACTCGGTGACGTAGGGCTGGCCCCGGTCATAGCTGCTGACGCTGAGAAGCAGAGGGAGGACCCGGCCTGCACTGCCCCTCCTGTCCCCAGCTCTGCCCCTCTGCCCAGCCAGAGCGCTGCGCCGCCGCTCAGCAAGGCTGGGGCTGGGGTGGCTTTGGGAGAGGGGTCCTGACCCAGTGACCCTCACTGGCCGCTCTTTAAACAGAGGGGAGACCAGACTAGCAGCATTGTTACTGAGCCTTAGAGTGAGGGGTGCTGAAGGGACCCCAGAGACATCTGGCTCCCCAGGAGAGGGCAGTACAATCTGGTGGTCAAGAGCGATGGTTCTGGAGCCAGACTCTTGGGCCCCATATCCTGGCTCTGAGGCTAGGAACCCGCTCTGTGACCTCCTGCAACCGCTTAACTCCTCTGGGCGTCAGTGCCTCCGTCTGTAAAATGGGAATATTTACACACTCCTCAGACTGCCGCAGGCTTCAGTGAGTTAACGTACGAAAATGCTTGGGACAGTGCCGGACACACAGCAGGTGCTCGCAAAGGATTAGCTATCGCTGCGTTTGAAAGGAGAATGAGGTTGCTGTGGCTTGGGCCATTTCTTGTCTTACGGTAAAACTCAGAGAGATTCCTGGCCTGTAGGAAGCTCCACGGGAGACACTCACCTGCCTCGGTCGCCGGCCTGGGACGCGGACTCCAGCACCCCAGCCGCGTTGCTCAGCGCCGCCCCCTCGGCCTTCTTGGGCTGCTTCTCCTTCTTGGCGGCGGCGTGAGGGAGGTCTGGGTTCCACTCCTGGTGGGCGCCAGGGGGGGCAGTCAGGCTGGGCCATCTCCCCGAGGCCCCTCCGGCCTCCGCAGACTCCCCTTCCGCGGCCCCACACGCCCTTACCTCAAACTGGGGCCAGTTCATGGGCATGCCGGGGCCGCTGGTACTGCGGAACCACCGCAGATCCTCCTGCGCGTCCGCCCCCCGAATGACCTGCTCCAGCTCCCGGTACACGTGGACGTAGCTGTGCACGGGAGAGGGCGGAGGGGGCAGGATGCACATGGCCTCTCATCCTTGGTGAGGGCAGGCGCCCGCTCAGGGGACCGGGGTGCTGGCCCCCAGCCGGGAGTCAGGCAGGCTTCCCCGGAGCCCTCTCCGTGTGGGCATGCCCGGTGGACACCCTTCGCCGCCCCCACCTCAGCCACTCACCCGTCTGCCCACGCCTGTTTCTTGAGCACCCGGAGTGCACCGGCTTGCACCAGGCGGCCGCTGTGCGTGCAGCCTCTTCTCTCTCAGCCCCTGCAGCCCAGCCCTGCCCTTCCTGTCACCGTAACGCGGGGCCCGGATGCCTCGCCCCCCAGCTCCGCCCTCCCCGCTGTGCCTGAGCCACGGAGCCGCCCAGCCAGCTACCTGCTGCTCTCGGCCAGGTTGAGGTGGCGTTTGATGTCCAGCAGCACCTCCTTGAGGAAGACCAGCCGCTTCTCCTCAAACTGCTGGCACTGCTCGAACACCTGCTCCATGCCCTCCATGTACTGCGGGGTGGTCTTGCCCACCTCATCCAGCACCTTCTCGTACTTCTCCTGCGTCTGGAGGCACCGGGACACGGGGAGGGTGAGGCCCAGGCCCGCGGCGGCGGCCCTGCCCGCCCCACGGGCCCGCCGCGCCCGGCCCGGCGGCACCTTCTGCACGTCCTGCTTGCACTTGTCCACTTTGTCCTGCAGCTTCTTCTGCTGCTCGGGCGTGACCGACTGCTCCGACTTGCTGTTCATCTCCCGGGTCACGGCCAGCTTCTCCTCCTTGCAGGCCAGGTGGTAGGCCTTCTTGGCTGCCTCCAGCTGTGGGGAAGCAGGACGGGCGGCAGGCCTCCTACTGGTGAGCAGGAGCAAGTGCGGGCACTCGCCAGCCCTCCCACCTGCCCACGCTGCCAGGGGCCGGGTGAGCAGTCTTCAGAGGCAGGAGGGGTGCAGGCCCTGGCTCCCGGTATGGGGAGCAGTGCCCACCTGTGGAGGTCTCCCTGCAGGGCACAGCCTGCTGCGTCGGACACATGCCTGGCGAGCACCGTGGTGCCTGCCCTGTGTAGGGGTAGGCCTGCTCCCCCTGGCACAATCCCATCTGCGGACGCCTCCCCCGATGAGACTGGCCCTCTGAGCTCAGCCGCCCACCCCCGCCCCCTCTGCAGCACTGCCCCGGCACCTCCTTCATCTTCTTGGCCCAGGGCTTCTGGGCCTTGCGGAAGCCGTCCTCAGCCTCCTTGGTCTCCTTGAAGCCGCCCATGATCTGCTTGTGGTAGGCGTCCTTCTGCCAGTTCTTGACCTTCTCCAGGTCCTCGTTCAGCAGGTTGTTCTTCACCTCCTGGTGCAGCTCGCTCACCTTGTCCGCCTCCGTCATGATGGCCCCCCAGGCCCGCTCCAGGCTGCCGTACTGCGGGCCTGAGGAGACGGCCGTGGGGTCCGAGGCCTTCACGGCCCCCCGCCTAGAGGCCCCCTCGCACCCCCCCTCCCTCTGCCTACAGTTTTCCTCATCCTCCAGGGCCCGGGTATAGTCACCTCCTCCAGAAAGGCTTGTCTGACTGCTGTCACACTGAATTGCCCTCACTGAATTCTTCACACCTGCCTCTCCGTCTACACCCTACCTCCCCTGTCAGCTTATGAGCCCCAGGCTGGGGGGGAGAGGGGACAGGGCGGGGAACAGCCTCAACCCTGTGTGCTCTCACAAGCCCAGCACAGCACCAAGCACACAGTAGGTGCACCAGGCACACAGTAGGTGCTCCAGGCACACGGTAGGTGCTCCAGGCACACGGTAGGTGCTCCAGGCACACAGTAGGTGCTCCAGGCACACGGTAGGTGCTCCAGGCACACGGTAGGTGCTCCAGGCACACGGTAGGTGCTCCAGGAATGTTGGCTAAATGCAAAACTGAAGAACCAACTGGTGGCAGGTACCAGGAGGCTCCTGGGACCGGACATCCCATGGCCTGTTTCTCTGTGCACTGGCATCGCCGCTGTGCCAGGCGCTGTACTAGGCAGCACAGCCCAGCCCTGGCCCTCATGGGATTGGGTCTAGCGGAAGAGAAAACATTACTCATATATGTAAGCTTCCATTGGAAGCTGTTCTAGATTAAAGGAACCGAGTGACATGACATCTAAACGCAGTATCTGATGCTGAACTGGACCCTGGACCCGCAAACAATTGCCATAATAAAATATGCATATGGGCCAGATTAGATGTCCTGAATGTGATAGCAGGACTGTGGCGACATACGTGAATGCTCTCATTCTTAGGAGATACATGGAGAATTTAGGGTGAAGGGGCGTGTCTCCAATCGAAATGTTTAAGAACTATGCATATAAATAGGGGTAACACCAGTGTGGTAAAATGTCCACTGGTGAGTCTGGGTGAAGGGAATGTAGTCCTATTCTTGTAACTTTTCTCTGAGTTAAAATTATTTTAAACTGAAAAGTTGGGGATTTGTTTGTTTTATATCCAAACAAAACCTGTACCAAGACAGGGAGCCCTGGGGGGTCAGGGAGGGGAGGAGCGCAGGTGTGAGGGCAGTTCCCGCTAAGGCCCTGTTGCTGGAGGCTGCAGGTGCATCCCGGTGGCCGGGTGCTCCCAGGATCCAGACAGTGGGGTTAGGGTCTGGACGGTGCCCAGGGGATGGGCACGGGGCGGGGGGACGGGGGGCAGCACCTTTCTCAATGAGCTGGCGCCAGCGCTTGGCCCAGTCGGTGAGCTGCTGCGCGTAGGCCTTCTCGATCTTGGCGCGCTCCTGCACGCAGCTCATCAGGTCGTTGCACAGGCGGTGCCCGTCATCGATGCGCTTCACTGTCCGCTTGTAGTTCCCCACCTGGCGGCGAGCGGCGCGCATGACACCCAGGGTTCCCCGCCTCCCGCCTCCCCGCCTCCCCCCTCGCCCCCCCCCCCCGCCCTGGCCGCCGCGTCCTGCAGGGGGCGCCCGCCACCACCATCCCAGGGCGCCTTGGGACCCTCTGGCTTGTCCAGGACGTGGCACCCCTCCTCACACCCCTGTCTATACACTCCCTGCTCACACTTAAAACACAATTTTGTCGCTGCCACAAAATGCAAGAGGTTTTTTTATAATCTGGACTTGGGCCAGATGAATTATTCATTTCATTCTTATGAGCTAAATCTATTTATATAGAGTCAGAAGCACTGAGTTGAGCTGCAACTTCTTGACATAATATTATGTTGTGTAGACATCTCATTAAACACTTATTAATTTAGGTTTGGCGGTTTTCACTTTGGGTTCCATAAGCCAGTAAAAAAAAAACACTTTCTGGGTGGCAAATATTTGGGGAGGCTCTGAAACACGGGCCTGTCTCCACTTCTGTGCTGCTGTGGGGTTCCCCGAACTCACTCCATTTCCCTGGGACCAGTGCTCCTTCCGCCTCTGCTCACCCCACGGGGGGGAGAGGAGGGGACAGGGAGCAGCTGGGAAGGTGGTGTGCGCATGGGAAGTGCAGGCCCCTGAGCCGGCGCCCAGAGCAGAGGGCAGGGGGCCTGTTCCGCACCATGAAATACCAGGGGAGTCCCTGGGGGGCTGTGGGCAGGGTGCTCTGGCCTCGGGAGGTGGTCATCGTAGCCTGCTGGACACGGAGAGCTCTGCAGAGCCCGAGGGGCTGGGGGCCAGGCCTGAGGCGTGAGGTGGTTAGAGCTGGGCCTCCACAGCCAGGCTTCGATGTCTGGTCCCCAGGGCCCGGGAGTGTCAAAGCCTCACCTCCCAGAAGCTGTCGGTGGAATCCTCCGGAGCCAGGGAGGCCTCGTCGTAGGAGCCGGACATGGTGTGGCCGTGGCAGGATGGACAGGCGGGGAGCGGCGGTCAGCAGGCTGGGCTGCTCATGCGCTGGAGGGGAGAGATCCTGGAGATGAGGACGTGTCCACAGGCCCCACTCCAGGCCCTGCCCCAACTTGCCGTGGGGATGGGGGCTCCCCAGGCAAAGCCTTGCATTGGGATGGGACTTCCTGCCCGGGGACTGGCTCACCAGCCGTCCCCAGGGTGGCCCCAGAGTCTCCCCGCAGTACCCCTCCTGCCCACTTCCATCTCTCCATCTCCTTCCCCTCTCCCCCAAACCCATCCTCCAGCTCCAGTGTGGCACCTCTCTCAGAAGCCTGCCCAGCCACCAGACATGGCACCTGCCGCTGCTCTGTGTTCCTGGACTCGGAGCTGAAAGCTAGCGCCACGTAATCGCGTCTTTGCTTTAAATAAACCTGTGGTTTGTTTCGTAGACACAGAGGCCAGCAATCAGACTTACCTCTGTGCAGCCCTCTACACTCCCTCCTCTCCTCCCCCAAAAGCTGACGGCCTGTAGATCATTAGAGTTCAATGAACTGCAGCTGGCATCTCAATTTGCTCCCTGGGCACTGCCCACCCAACCCAGGCAGGTTCTTGCACCAGGCCCAAAACACCCACCTAAGCTCCCCACCAACGTAGGGCCCGGTTCAACCCCTAAGTCCCCCCAAACTTCCACCTGGAGCCTGGACCAAGTTCCCTGGGAACCGGCTGCAGGCCCCTCCCACCTCCCGCCCAAGCCGAGCTCCTCCTCAGCTCCCTGAGCCACGAGGCCCGCCGGCTGCCCTGTGCCCAGCCCCAAAGGCTGCAGTGAGCTGCTCCATGTCCCTGCGAGTCCCAGACAGGCAGCCCGGCCCACAGGCCAGACCGCTGCGCTCTGTGCGAGCGTCAGGCAGCTGTGTGTGGCCTGGAACTGTCGGCCGGCATCACAGCTGTCCAATCTAGGCCGTGTGCTGCCCGAGGGCTGGGGCGGGCGCTGCCCTGCGCCACCCCACACTGCGCTCCCTGCCACCCAGGCAAGAATGGCTCCGTGGAATGGCTCAGTCGTCAGGAGCCTAGACCCAGAAGGCCAGGGGCCTGGTCTCCAAAGGGACAGTGAGGCCCAGCCAGGCCTGATCCCACTACCAGCTGACAGCCTGGGCCCAGGGTCACCTCCCTGGTCCGCACTGTCACCTCAGGGACTGTGAACCCGACCCATGAGGAGCCCTGGGGAGTGCTGCCTCTGCGAGGTTTCGCCCACCTGGGGTCCACGGACAGCGGCACTCCCACATGAGGATCCTGGGCCGGGGAGGCCCCTGCCCCTCTGGCCTCAGTCTCCCCGCCTGTCCGGGGCTAGTGCTCTTGGCCTCCTTGCATCTCTCAGGCATTGATTTCGCTCCCCTTAGCACAATCTCATTTCCTCCCAAACTTACATCCAGCAGGGTGGGTAGAGAGAGGGCAGCTAGAGTTCATCAAGGGACAAGAAACAAGTCTGAGGATTTTCCTTTTAATTTGGCACTTTTCGCTTACAGAGCGGTACTCGCTGCACGAGGACACGGAGAAGTCCAAGGCAGGGACCCGTGATGAAGGACGTTCAGCCAGGTTCGGTAAGGATCCCTGGGACAGAGCCACCTAGAACCCTCAAAGTTACATAGAACTTAGGGACCCCCTCACCCCCCCGGTGTGCGGCTCATGGGGGGACTCCCTCCTGAAGTGAAGGTCGAGGGCACCCCTGGTAGAGGGGGAGCGACTGATAAAACCTCGGTTCCTTTCTCACCGTCACAGAGGCACACGGCCCCTAGCCAGTGCCCTGGTCCTAGGAATTCCCCTTCCAGCCAGCGGGGCGAACTGCTGCCGCCCCATCAAATTCACCGCAGGTCTGCCTGGGAAAGCCAGAGGCCGGCCACAACCCGGACGCGCCAGGCCCGGGTCAGTGAGCGGAGCGCAGGCGGCCCGAACGCACCCTCCTAGGCCACGTGACAGAAGCCAAGGCGCGGGCAGAGCAGCGAGGCTGCAGGCTCCTGGCCCGAGGGGGGTGGACAGGCACACGCGGAGTATTTCTGGAAGCTGGAAGAATGGTGGCTGGCGGATGGGGTGGGAGGTTTTCCACTGGGCTCTTTCATGCCTTTTAAATTTTGCCTTGTGTGCATAAACTGCCTGTTTCTTAAAGCCCTCCAGCCTGCGCTGGAGGAGAGCAGAGGGAGTGGGCGCAGGACCGAGGGCACTTGAAGCTTGGAGGCGGGGCGGGCAGCCAGGGCCTGGCATGTTGGCTAGGAGGATCCCATGTCGAGCTAGGAGGAGACCACCCTCCACCTGGTCCAGACCCAGGACGGGGACTGCTGGGTCCCTCCCAGCCGAGAGCATGTGTAATAGAAGCAGCTCTAGCCTCGGGGCCCTGCCCTGCCGCCAAACTGCTATGTGACCTTGAGCAACGCACATGGCCTTGCTGGGTCCTGGGGGAGATGAGGATAACCTGGCCCGACTAAGGATTAGGCGAGATGGTGAGGGCCCAGCACACGCCAGCCCCGGCTGGACCGGCTCAGAGAGGCTCAGGAATACCAGCCAGGGCCGGGGAGGGACGCGGGAGGGGTGTGTGAGCCCACAGCACCGTATTGCCAGACACCCCACCCTATCTTCCCCTGCCTCTCGCGCCCCCTGAGGCAGGTGCCATCACTGCATCTCTGAGCCAGGAACCGAATAGCTGATGTCGGACATGCCCTTCAGGCAAGTCAACGCACGCTTAGCTTTCCTCGACCCATTGAATGGGCTCGATGCCCATCTGACTTTTTGTGGCCTTAAAAGCCTTGTGCCATCCTATCTAATAAAGAGGGAATATGCTAATTGACCCTCACACCATTGCAAAGATGGCAGCACACACACCCAATAAGGAGGGAATATGCTAATTGACAGTCACACCCTCAAAGATGGTGGCACCCAACAAGGAGGGAATATGCTAATTGACTATCACACCCTCAAAGATGGTGGCACCCAATAAGGAGGGAATATGCTAATTGACTATCACACCCTCAAAGATGGTGGCACCCACACCCAATAAGGAGAGAATATGCTAATTGACTGTCACACCCTCAAAGATGGTGGCACCCACACCCAATAAGGAGGGAATATGCTAATTGACAGTCACACCCTCAAAGATGGTGGCGCCCACAGCCACAAGATGGCAGTGCCCAGTCCCCAGTCCCCTCGGCCCTGCCAGGGCGGCAGGCACACAGCAAGGTGGGTATGGCTGCTTCGTTCACCTGCCTCTGGAGTCCCCCAGTCCCCTCAGCCCCGCAACCCCCCAGGGATGGCCTGAGATGCAGGGAAGCCTTGGATGGTGGCTGCCAAGCTGCCCAGCTGCCCAGGCCACTTGAGGCCCAGGTACCCAGGGCCCGCTGAAGCTTGTACTGCCTGCAGTGACAGCAGCAGAGGGGTGATGGGGCGTTGCATCTCACCCCTGAGGGCTCCAGGACTGTGAGAGGGGGCAGGCTGGGCTAAGGAGACCCTCTCCCTCCAATGCATGAATTTTTTTTTTTAATTTAATTTATTTGGGTGACATAGGTTAATAGGATCACATAGGTTTTAGGTGCAGATTTCTACATGACAAGATCTGTACATTGCATGTGTGCCCACCTCCCAAAGTCAAATCACCTTCCATCACCACAGTGCATGAATTTTCATGCACTGGGCCTCTAGTTAGTATTAGTAGCTGACATTATGGAGCACATATCTGTGCCAAGGACAATTCACAGGTCTTAACCCATCGAGTCCTCACACCACCCCACACTGCAGACCGGGCTCAGGGCCGAGGCGGGACTGAAAGACCAAAACCGCTCTCACAGCTGACTTGTCACCGCTGCTGTCAGCGTGGGCGATGGTCCCACTTCAGCCGGCTGGCATGTTCTCCCCCTCAGCGTGCAGCACGGGGGGCGCGGGCTCCGCTCGGCTCTGCCACCTGCCAGCGAGAGCTCGGCCGAGTCCCTGAGGGTCTCAGTTTTCTAACACGGATGATGGAAGACAATGCTTGAGTCTATTTTGAAGATCAAATGATAAAAGGATAGCAAGCTCCTCGGAAGAACAGGGAACTCTGTGGAATGTGAGGTTTCCCTGCTGGCCTGACCCTTCCTCTAGATCGGTGGTTCTCCACCTTCCTGATGCCGAGACCCTCTAACACAGCTCCTCAGGTGGCGGTGCCCCCAACCATAAAACTATTTTCGTTGCTACTTCATCACTGTAATGTTGCTACTGTTAATGAATCGTAATGTAAACATCTGTGTTTTCCGATGGTCTTAGGCTCTACAGCAGCGGTTCTCAACCTGTGGGTCAGAACCGCTAGCAGAGTCACCTAAAACCATCCTAGGTCATTTGTTACGCACAACCACAGGCACTGTGGTGGCCACAGCCCCTTTCTCCTCCCACCGCACTCCCTGCAGCCTCTTCACTGGCCTTCCCACCTCTGACACTGTCTCTCCCCAGACCCCACACAGCAGCCTGAGGGAAACGAAAAGCCTGTGAGCCCCACCACTGCCCCACTCAGAATCCTCCAGAGACTACCCCTCCCTTGCCGTTTCCTCTGAATAAAAGTTCAGATCATAATCTGCTATCCCACCCCTCACCCCTCTGCCCTCACCTCATGCCACGCTTACTCTCCTCCAGCTCCGCTAACTTCCTTGCTGTTCTAACCCCAGGGCCTTTGCACCTGCTAGAACACTCACCCACCGGGTTTCCAGGTCCACTCAAATGTCCTGACCCCTCCCCAAGACTTAAACTTCAACTGTTTCCACCCCAGCACCCCACCCCACCCGCTCTCCCTTCCCTCGCTGTTCTCTTGGATAGGCTGTCGGCCTCAGAGGACTCACACATTTAGTATCTTCCTCTCCCCTAGAATGTCAACTCTATGAGGCTGACGCTTCAGCTGCCTGGTTCTCTGCTGTATCTTTGGAGTCCGGGGCAGTGCCTGGCACGGAGGAAGTGCGCGATCATTTCTGTTCAGTGAATGAGTAAGTGCCAACAACCTTGTGGAACATTCATTCACTAAATAGCAGAAGCACTGAATTCTGTGCCCCAGAGCCAGTCACCTGCACACACTGGGCATTTACTAGATGTTGGTAATGAGGGTTATACAACCAAAAGCCAGAATCTCATAAAGAGAACCCTCGATTCCCCCTGTCCCGGGCCATGCCCCCTGCTGTCCTGGCATCCCCTTCCCCACCTCTTAATCGCCCCCTGGATCCAGCTCTTTCTCCCTGATCCCCCAGGATGACCCTGCCCCCCGCAGGGATCCTGCAGCTCACACACAGGGTAGTTACCAACAGCCTCGGCCGTCACCTTACTCCCTCTTCATCCCCCTTCACACCGACAGTGATAACCGTTTTTGAGTACCTACTATGCTCCAGCCTCTTCATACACTTTACTTCTAATCCTCCGCAGCCCATTAAGATACGTGCAGGCTTCCCCACCTTTCCCGAGACCCCGGGGGTTAAAGAACGTGTCCAAGGACACGCAGCAGGGAGAGGGAGGCGGCAGTCAGGTCAGACCTGGGGGGAGTCCTTCCCTGCTCCTCCGCCTGGTGCTCAGCCCAGAGCAGCACCCCATGGGGGTCACGGTCCTCTGGCCTAAGGGACCAACTCAGCTCCCCCCGGGCAATGCCATGGAAGCCAGCACTGGGTCTCAGGGGGCCTCGGGCTCCATGCTCCTCTGCTCCGCACCTCACCCAGAGGTGGACGGGCCCGCCGCGCCTGACTGCGGGCCACGCAGGGACTCTTTCCAGCCTCTGCTGTGGCTTCAGAGGCAGCGAGGACCCAGGTTCGCTGCCAGGTGCTGTCCTCCCGCCCCTCCCGCCACCCCTGCTCACCCACTCCGGCTCCTTTGCTCATACCGCCCTCCAGCCTGGGGTGATGCTGTCCTCCCTCCCACCATCCACCTCTCCCCCAAATAACTCTCCTTCCCTTCAAGAGCCAGCTCAGTTCCTGAATACCCCAGCCCTCACCTACCTCACCCCTACCCCCTGCTGCAGCACCGAGCCCCACCCTGCCACAAACCGGATCTCACCGGTTCAGGCAGCACCTGCTCTCCTGACAAGCCAAGAACTCCCACCAGGTGGTCACTCCGACATAGCAGTTAAGAGCACCCTGGAGCTGGGCAGAATGACCGGGTTCAAACCCCAGTTTGGCACTAAATGGCTGTGCAACTTTGGCAAGTTTCTTCTCTCTGTCTGTTTCACCTGGAAATGGAGATGATGATACCACTTCAAGGGGTGGTGTGAGAAGGAAATGAGTACCTGCTACTCAGGAAGCACCCTTTAGCCATCATCATCATCATCGTCGTCGTAGGTATCATCACTCTCCATCATCATCGTAATCTTCATCATTATAGGTATCATCATCACCATAGGTATTACCACCACCATCATCATCATCATAGTTATAATCATCCATCATCGTCATCACCCATCATCATTACTGTAGTTATCATCACCCATCATCATAGGTGTTATCATCCATCATCATCATCATCAATATGGCTATCATCACCCACCATCACCACTATCAGCAGCAGCATCACCATCATCCTATAGGTATCATCACTGATCATCCCCATCATCATCACCACCTCCATCATCATAGGTATCATCCCCATCCTCCCCATCCTCCCCATTATCCCCATCATCCCCATCATCATAGGTATCCCCATCCTCCCCATCATCCCCATCATCCCCATCATCACATCATCATCGGTATCGTCACCCATGCTTCTCGCAGCTGCAGAGCTTGCAAACAGAAGACTCCCATCTTTGTGGATGACCTCACACTCCATCTCCTCTTTGTGCCTCACATCCCACAGACCTTTGCTAGGGACTGAACTGTGTCCCCCAAATCCATATGTGATGCCTTACCCCCCAATGAGACTGTGTTTGGACTTTTAGGAGGCAACTGAGGGCAAGTAAGGGTGAGGTCCTGATCCAGTGGGATTGGCAAGGTCGCGTCTGGACAGAGAGGAAGAGAGGCCTCCCCAGGAGCCCCGCAGCCACCGCGATCTCGGACGTCCAGCCACCAGAACCGCGAGCAATAAACCGCGCGGTCCACGGGCCTTCGTTCTGCAGCCTGAGCTGACCAAGGCCTCCGTCCACGCCTGCTGGCCTCGCCTGGACCCCAGGTCTCCAGGTCCCCTATGAAGAAGGCCTGGTTTCCTCCGGCCTTCCCGCTGGGTCTAAACACCAGGCCCTGAGCCTGAACCTCTATCTGCGCTGGGAAAGGTCCCAGGGAAGTCCTCAAGGGCCCTCCCTTCAGAGATGATGAAGCTCGGGTGGGGTGGGGAAGGATGGAAACACAAATGGGGGGCGGAGGGAGGCAGAGCGGGTCTCACCCAGAGAGGTCCCGGCAGAGGGCCCAGGTGGCTCACCGCAGCCGGGAAGGGCTTAACGGCTCTCCACCTCAGCTCCTGGCTGGCCACCCTGGCTGGCCTCGCCCCTGCTCCCTGCCCGCTCCCTGGCCTCTGATCCCTACCCTCTCCTTCCTCCTCCAGCCCCCAGCCCCAGCCCCGCCTCTGAAAACCCACCCGAGGCAGCCCCGCCTCTGAAAACCCACCCGAGGCAGCCGCAGCTGCACACTCCCGTCCCCAGGGCAGTGGAGGCGGCCACCTCTCTTGGCCGCAGGGAGCCTCTGAGTGTCCTCCAGCGCAGGAGAAGGCCCAGAAGTGACAGTCTCCGCATTCGGTGGAGACAACACTTAAGGGGACGATGAGTCGGGGAAGGGGTCCCAGCTCCAGTGAGGATGCAGAGTTGGTATCTCAGCTCCCACCCTCCGACTTCCAGAGGAACCGGGGACGGGCCTGGGCCCACAGGCACCCACGTCCACCTCCACACTCACGATCTCAGAGGCCACCTCCCACAGGGGCCCTCCCAGTCAGACCCCTGCCCGGGCTCGGCGGCTGAGAGTGTCCAACCAGACCCCACGGATGGGGAGCGGGAGTGGGAGCTGTGGGAAGGCAGGCCTGTCCTCTCCGCCCCGAGTGCGTCTCTCCCAGGACCCATCATCCATCCGCACTTGGCCTTGTGCGGGGCCTCCTGGCCTGAGCCCTGTGCTCTGTGGCCTCCTGGGGGGCACAGCCAGGTCTGCGCGCACCTTCCCGGCCCTGGCTGCATCCCACAGGAAGGCCCCGTCCTTGGCTGCATGAGGGTGGCAGCAAGTGGCTCACTGCCCTCCCCCTCCTGCCAGGTGAGCTGCCCTGGCCGAGGCTGGAGCAGAAAAAGGCAAGAAGCACAGACCCAGCCAGGTAGAACATCCCGCCCAACTCAGAGTCCTGGGGCAACTGCCCAGCCAGAGGGGCCGCGGCCCTATCCTGGGAGGGCCACGTCATAGGCCCCATCACAGCCGCCGCAGAGGCTCCTGGCTTCCAGCTGCGCCGCCATCCTCCCAGTGCTGCTCTGGGCACAGCCCTGAGCGAGACCCAAACCCGCCTCCCTCCCCGCCCGCGTAGGCCTGCCACCAGAGGGGCTGGACAGACAGGGTCAGACGAATAAGCCAATGGTCACGTGTGTTAGAGGTGACAGGGCTGTGGAGAAGGAACGGCAGGGAAGGGGACAGGGAGGGGCAGGGGGCGGGAATGAGGCTATTTTACACAGGAGATGAGAGGGAGCCAGGCAGCACCTGGGGGAGAGCATCAGGCAGAGGGAACAGCCAGCGCAAAGACCCTGCCTGGCTGAGAGCAAGGGGCCCCTGCGGCTGGAGCAGAGGGAGTGAGGAGAGAGGGAGGGGGAGGCCGGGGAGGCTGGGGAAGGATCCTGTCACAGGAGGCCTTGTGGGTCAGCATAAGAGTCTTAATGTCGTCCCCCCACCCCCACCCCCACCCCCCCTCCCCGGGCCTGGGAGGAACTGGTCCCGCTTTGCCCTGGGTGGAGCCTTGGCCTGTGCAGGGAGGTGATCCTGGCCTGAGGGGCAGGGGTTGGTGTGTGCAACCTTGGGAGCGCTCAGGTTTTAGGGAGCCTGGCCCTCTTCCGCCTGCCCTCTGCCGGGTCAGGCTTGGGTTTTAAGGACCCCTGCCTGCAGGGAGAACAGACTGTGGGGGCCAGCACAGGGCACCCCCTAACCTGCATCCTCCAGGTGAGGGAAGGCGTGATGCTGGCAGCAGTGAGAAGAGGCTGGCACCCGGAAAGGCTGTGACAATCGGGCCAACAGGCTCTACGTCTGGGCCTGAGCAGCAGGGGAGATGGCGGGCGGAGGAACAGGGGGGATGGAGGCGGCTCTGAGTCCTGAGTTGCCCCGAGAGCAAGTGGACGTGTCTCCCTCCTCTCCCAGAGCTCCTGCCGGGCCACGTGAGGAGGAGTCTGACTGGGGCCAGACCAGGCCCAGCTCCCAGCTCCCAGCTCCGGCCGAGCTCCAGGCTGCTGGGGCCGGGCTCCCTCAGCTCCTGTGCCCGGGGAAGCTGCTGGGGGTGGGCCGGGCTCCCACCTGGCTGCCAGGATGTGGGGAGGCTGGGTAAGGTGCCTTGAGGGCCATTCTGATGAGCTCACTGCCCCAGAGTCTGGGGGCAACACAGTGTAGGAGAGAGATGGAGCAAGCAAAGACCCTGGGACCCGTGGGACAGAAAAAAAAACAAAACCTGGAGAGAGAGGGGCTGTGGCCCAGAGAAGGCGGACGGGAGTGGGAGGCAGGGCCCGGCCTGGGGGTCTGGGAAGGGAGACCTCCTCCAGCTCCTGCCAAAGGGCCTGTCCCCCGGCCCACAGCCCCCGGCTCGGGCTGGAATGGAGGCGCCGGCTGCAGGTGCGGCAGGGCAGATGCCGGTGCTGCCAGGCCCTGGTGGGGAGGGGGGCCCGCGTGAGAAATGGGGAGCAGGCATGGGGGCCTGGCTGTATGGCTGCCAGCTCCCAGGCATGGCCTCCCCGCTGCTGCCGCCTGAGACCCCTTCTCACACCCAGGCCCTGAGCCCCACGCTGGAGGCACTGTACAGTCAGCAGGTGCAACTAACGTTTGCAGAAATGAGGGTGACACATCAGCTTGTGGGGGAGTATTCCCTTGCCCTGTCAGTGGCCCGGGACCAGGTCCTCTGACCCCGAGAGCCCAGGGGAAGAAGCGCCACAGGCTGTGCCAGAGCTCGGATGGACCCCCACACGCTCAGCGGGTGGGTGGGGGGCCCTCAGTGGGTGCTGGGCCCTGGGCAGGCAGGTGCCGGGCCCTCAGTGGGTGCTGGGTAGAGAGGGCAGGCGGGAGAAGGGGCAGGCCTTTGCCTCCCTGGAACCTGAGCGCCCCCAAGGTTGCACACACCAACCCCTGCCCCTCAGGCCAGAATCACCTCCCCGCACAGGCCAGGGCCCCCCAGCTCCACGCAGGGCAAAGTGGGACCAGGTGCACCACCCACCGCACCAGGTGCACCCCCACCGCACCGGGCGGGTATCCTGCCCCTGTGCTGGAGTCCAGGCAGTTCCCCCCCGGGCCCCAGGCTCCAGGCCCAGCCCTGTGCGAGCCAAGCCGCCTGGGGCTCCACCCCAGGCCAGGGCCCCCCCGCAGCGCTGCAGCGGGAGGGACGGAAGTTGGGGAGGGAGGGCCACAGGCACCCAACATGGAGACCCTGGGTTTTCTGGAGGTGGAACAGGGGTCCTTTGGGGAAACGGGGAGGGGGGGGGGCCTGGTTTGGCAGGGAGGGAAGGAGGGAAGGAGCTGAGTTTGGGGGAAAAGGGAGCGATGCCTCCTCCCTGACTGAGCCACAGGGAGGCTGGGTGTGCGGGGGGGGGGGGGGGGGGGGAGCTGGAGCTGCTGGTTCCAATGACCAAGGCCTAGCAGTGCGGGGGGGGGGGCAACCTGACTTCTCCCTACCGCCCCCCCCCCCCCGCCTTAGCCCCCGAGGACTGGCAATGTGAGCTCCCGGGAGCGCCAGCCCCTTCAGCCGCTTCCCCAGGGAGGGCATTTCTAGTCCTGACCTGGGGTGGGGTGGGGGTGGAGGGTAGAAGTGCAGAAGAGGAAAGGCAACAGGGGGAGGACCCAGTCTGAGTGCCCCCCGGACGGACACCGGCTCCCTTTCTCCCCCCCCCCCCCCTCCCGGGCCCAAGCGCTGCGGTAGGGAGATGGGGAGCCCCGGCCCCACTCGCCGCGCAGCCTCCGCTGGCCGTCCCCATGGGTGCCTACCTGGGCCCCTCTTGGTACCACGCCAGGGGCAGGTGGGAGCACTCTGCCCCGCTGGGCAGGCCGGGGCCGGAGGGGCGGGCCGTCCTCCTCTCCTCCTGGCGGCCGGCAGGGGGGCGCTGGCCCCGGGCTGGGGCTCTGTCCTCCGGGGTCCCCTCCGCCGCGCGCGCCGCCCGCTCCGGAGGCAGCGCCAGAGGAGTCCGCTCCCCGCCCCCACCGCCTCCCCCTCCTCCCGGCCCGCCTCCTTCCCCAGCCTCCCACCTCCTCCTGCCGTTTCTATGCCAACCGGGCAATGCTGCGCAGGCAGCCTCCCTCCGCGGACGCCAGGGGACGCCCGCCCGCTGCACCCACTCGGAGGGCGCGCTGCCCCGGGGATGCTGCTGGACGCGCAGGCCCGGGTGGCCCCGGACCGGGCTCTGCCGCAGCCTCGTTCCTCTTTCTCCTCCAGACCCGCCTCCGACACCCTGCCGGACCCTGCCGGACCCTGTCCTTAAAGCCGGAGGCAGGGCTGCTCTGTGCGCACCTCCGCCTGCTTTCTCATTCACTCGCCGTCAGTCCGTCCTCAGCATCTCATTTAGCTGTTCTAGGTCGGGCTGAGTGTGCAATAGTATGGAGCTGTCTCATTCCATGAAGCTCCATGCCCATTTCACAGATTGGAAACTGAGGCCCCCGGCAGGAAAACAGCTGGTCTGAGCACCCCTGGCTCCTGCTGGCAATGACCCTGTGGTTCCCCAGGGTGCTTCTCCCAGGCCGTGGCTGACACACATCCTCAGAGCAGACATCTCCGCTCGCACTGCACACGTGTGATCCACGCGCACCAACAGGCATCCATGCACATGTGCCTCCCAACAACACACTTACACGTTTGCGCACATGCATTTCCACAAACCCGTGCACCTATCTATGCGTGCACAAACAACACACATCACTGAAATACTAACATCAGCGCACACATTCACACGGATACATAAACCCTTCCTACAGCAAATCACAGCCGCACACTCACGCCCTCAATCCTCTCTCATTAGGAGGGACCCCGTGAAAGTGTCCAACCAAGCAGCCACTTCCCGGGAGAGGAC
The DNA here is from genome assembly GCA_963693515.1 of Pipistrellus nathusii. Taxonomy (NCBI): domain Eukaryota; kingdom Metazoa; phylum Chordata; class Mammalia; order Chiroptera; family Vespertilionidae; genus Pipistrellus; species Pipistrellus nathusii. Next base: position 83,207,559 of record OY882863.1, read on the forward strand.
CCCGCTCTGCTCTGGCCCCGGACATGGTCTGCCCCCCCTTGTCTCAGCTCTGCCGCTGGAGGGGCCTGGGGTGGGGTGCACACAGGGCCCCGCTCGCCATGCAGCCACCCTCATTCTAAGTCCTCTGCCTGATCCAGACCACATTTTACCTGGAGCCCTTCAGCCCCGGGGGCTCATGGACACCGGCCCACCTCCCTAAGGCTGTCCCCGGTTTGGGTTTAGGATTTGGAGCTGAGACAGAATAGAGTAAAATGGGCCCATCCCCATCCCCTCAGACAGCCCTGCTACCCCCAGGAGGGACAACAGCTTGCAGGGGGTAAGAAGGGGGAGGGGAGACCAAGTGGGGACTGGGGCCCAGGACACAGCCTGCCCGCAGGATGACACCCAGCTCAGCACCACCTCAGAGGACCGCAGGCAGGGTCACAGCAGCCCCGGGCCCAGGGCAACACTCAGGCACAGCCCAGAGAGGGCAGATGCAAGCAAAGAACCAGAAGCCCACCAACAATGAAGCCAGTCCTAGCTGGTGTGGCTCAATGGATAGTGCGTCGTCCTGTGGACTGAAGGGTCCCCGGTTCGATTCCAGTCAAGGGCTCATGCTTGGGTTGTGAGCTTGGTCCCCAGTAGAGGGCGTGCAGGAGGCAGACGGTCAATGATTCTCTCTCATCGTTAATGCTTCTATCTCTCTCCCTCTCCTTTCCTCTCTGAAATTAATAAAAATTTAAATATATATATATTTTTAAAAATTAATCAGGCATGCTATAAATTGCATGAAACATCCTAGCATCAGAGAAGTCCAATGTGAGAGGGAAATCACCTTGGAATGGGTGAAACAGGGAATTTCGTTCACTCAATGAGTGTTTGCCAGGCACCTGCCACGTGCCAGGGACCATTCTAGGTGCCACACAAAGTGGGCCACAGCCCCGCCCTGGAGGAGATGAGCCAGTGGACACAGCTCCTGCTCTCTGGCAGCATCTGTGGTGTCCCAGCAGCCCTCCGGTGAGGTCCCAGCAGCCCCCGGGTGAGATCCCAGCAGCCCCCGGGTGAGGTCCCAGCAGCCCCCGGGTGAGATCCCAGCAGCCCCCGGGTGAGGTCCCAGCAGCCCCCGGGTGAGGTCCCAGCAGCCCCCGGGTGAGGTCCCAGCACAGACAGGAAACGGGCTTGTCTGCGAGCTGAGCCATTTGCCCAAATTGACAAAGCCAGGAAGTGTCTGGGATCCGAACCCCCTGCCTGCCACGTTCTGCCAGTCCCACATCGGTTCCCCGGGAAAGAGCCCAAGGGCAGGAATTTCGGGGTCAGGTGCGCTCCTTGTCCCTGCATCACAGGCAGGGCGGGGTCATTGAGCCTGAGATGCCAGTAAAAGGGTGGGCATGAGAGAGGACCGGAATGACAGGTGACTTCCCGCCGGGCCTTCCCTCACCGGAAGGCTGCAGCTGGGGTCCCTGCCTGCGGGCCTCAGCGGAGGGTCCGGTGGAGGCCAGGCCGGAGGGGGTGCCTGGCACCTGAGAGCAGAGGCTCCCTGGAAAGCGAGGAGACCTCAGCTGGGGGCGGGGAGGGATTGAGTTCCCGCGCCTGCCAGCCCCCAGCCCAGGATCATCTTTCTTCTAAAGCCCAGCTCCATCCAGGGATACCATCCGGGCCCCTCCCCGCCCACCCGCCTTCATCCTCATCCGGCCCCATCTGCTGCCTGGTGAGCCCCCCAGTTCTGCCCTCCCACACGAAGGCGCCGTGGCGAAGCTGACCCTCTGTCACACACCGCCCCCCCCCCCCGTGGCCCAGCCCAGGGAGCATCCATCCCCGCCCACCCCACTGTCCGCAGGATCCAGCCCCATCTGCTGTGGGGAGGGGCCTCCAGGCCACCGGTCTGCAGCCCTCTCCTCTCCCAACTGCAGGCCCAGACAGCCCCAGAAATGTCCCCCACCACTCCTCGTCCAAACCCAGCCCTTCTGCCAGACCATCACTATGTCCACTTCACAGCAACGATAAGGCTACGCCTGTGGTCTCACCCAGGCCCTAAGCAGCCACCCCCGTGCCCCCAGGAGGAACCAGAGGAGCCGACACCTCTGTCACTGCCCCTCACCCAGCCCGAAGAGCAGTATTGCCCCACCCCCAACCAGGCACAGCTATCCCACGTGTTCCCCGCACAAATGCAATCAAGGCCCGTTAGCTGCTGCTTTGCATCTCATTTGCATATGTCCCCATGACTGCCAAAATGCCAGCATCCTCCCCAAACCCCGGCCTATGACAGGCAGGGCTGGCTAGCAATGGAGAAATATGGACAAGGCTTCCCTGAGGGTCTCTCGGGATAATTTGTGGGGAGAGGAGGGCCAGAGGGAGAAAACCCAAGGTGACTTTTGGTTTCAGACCCTGAAAGGCGCTCAGAGGAGGGGCAAGAGATGCTCACCAAGCACTAGGTCCTGGCACCATGCGAGGAACGCACCTTCCCCCTTGCTTTGCACAGTGAACCATTTTACAGGCGTGGAAACTGAGACTCAGAGGTTAAGGCCTTGCTACTCCAAGCCCAGGTCCTGCCTGGGAGCTGGAAGACATGCAGCATCCAGGTCCACCCCCAAGCCTCCTGATCCACGTCTGCAGCCACAGATGAATGTGAGGAGTACCCGCTGGAGGGCCTGCCCATGAGACAGCCGGAAAGCAATGCTGGTGTCCAACTGAGGTGTGTCTGACCAGCTCCTGTGCGGGGGTGTTTGATGCTTTCAACAAATATTCCCTGGGTACCTACCATGCGCAGCACTGCTCCAGGCAGTGGGTCACAGCAGATAACCATGAGAACACCTCATGAACATGTCTGCCAAGAGAAAGACATGCAACCAATACACACTAGAAGTTCATGTAGCCATCAGCGCTACCAAGAGAAAGAATGTGGGGGAGAAAGAGAGAGGGTGAGTGGGGGCCATTTTAGAATCCTTCTTCGAAGAGATCACATCAGAACAAAGACCTAAATAAAGGGGAAAGGGAGGTGGGCGATGATTTGCGGGAAGAGTATTTCTGGCAGAGGGAACAGCAAGGGTCGATGTCCTGAGGTCAGAGTAAGCAAGGCACACTGCAGGTACCCCAAAACCGAATGGATGGACAGATGGATGGATGGACAGATGCAGGGGGTGGACGAAGGGATGGTAGGGAGAGGAAGCAGACAAGGCAGGGGTGAGAAAGAGGCAGGCGGGGGCCAGAGCCTGCAGGCCTTGTGGGCCTTGGTGAGGACTTTGGCTTTTAATCTTAATACAGAGGGACGCCATTGGTATTTTTGAGCAAGGGGTAAGATCCAATTCATGTTTCCAAAAGATGACCGTGGCTTTTATGTGGCTGTGATTAAAAAGGGCAAAGGCTGGGGCAGGAAGACATTTCAGAGGCCTCTGCAGTGTGCATTCCCACAGGAGGGGAGCGTAGGGCCCCTGACTCACCTGCCCGCCAACATCTGCAGCAGCCACTGCGAGAACTTGCGACTGCAGCAAGAATTTTTAAAACATGCAATACTTATTTGGTCAAGGGCACTGACCTATTTTCCCTCAGATTGTCAAGTAAAATAAATGACAACAGCCAACACAACAGTAGGCATCTATAGGATGCCAGGCTAGAGTTAAGCCTCAGACTGACCTGTGGCGGGCCACAAACAAGTCCCAGCTTGGAGGGCAGAGCCCTCTTAGCTTAATTAGCTTAACCGTATGGCCTCCCTAGATCCTTCCTGGGTAGCTAATGGGCTGTGGGAAGTGCAACAAGTGCTGCCAAACAAGATGAAACTCACTAGAACATTGCAAACATGTTGACCACTCCCCTTGTTTTGATCTCACTATGAAATGAAGCCTCATCTGTGTCCTCATCCAGGCACTGGAGATCCAACAGCCCTAGCTGTATACTCTCGTCTGTCTTTTCTTTATCTTTCACCGCCCCTCCTCAGGCTCAGCGAACCCTTGGCTGTGCTTGCAGGGCACAGGCGTCCAGAGTGAAAAGTATAGCTATTTTTGTCAGTTTGGCAAAAAATATTATTAAAATATATGCCGCAGAATTTTAGGAATTAGTTTGTGTGCTGTGAGGTAAACAGAGTTGACAATCACTGCTCTACAGCAATGAAAACACAATTGCGTGGGAAAACCTCACAGCATCTTGCTGAGCAAGAGAAGACAAACTTAAAAGAACATAAACAGAGAGCTCTGTGAACAGAGTTAAGACCAGGCCGACCAGGGCCTCTGGCTCCTGTGTGAGGGGAGCAGACTCACACCCCGGCCATCATATAGAAAACAAACTTATGGTCCGGCCAGCATGGCTCAGTGGTTGAGCATGACCTATGAACCAGGCGGTCACACTTTAATTCCCGGTCAGGGCACATGCCCGGGTTGTGGGTTCAATCCCCAGTGCAGGAGGCAGCCGATCAGTGATTCTCCTCATTGATGCTTCTCCATTTTCCCTTCCTCTCTGAAATCAATAAAAATAAATACACACACTGTCGAAACCGGTTTGGCTCAGTGGATAGAGCATCGGCCTGGGGACTGAAAGGCCCTAGGTTCGATTCCGGTCAAGGGCATGTACCTTGGTTGCAGGCACATCCCCAGTAGGGGGTGTGCAAGAGGCAGCTGATGGATGTTTCCCTCTCATCGATGTTTCTAACTCTCTATCCCTTTCTTTTCCTCTCTGTAAAAACTCAATAAAATATATATTTTTAAATAAATACACACATACCTAAAAATAAAAAATAAAACACCTATGAAGGCTCTGGAAGGGGAGAGAAGAAGGCAGCCTGACGAGGAACCTCAGGATCCAAGGAGCAATGGGTCCTCGGGGCTTTCCTGTTGCCCAGCATATCCCAGACCTGCTGCTGGAGAAGTCAGCAACCTGCCTCACCAGCCAAAGAACAGAAGATACAGTCTAGCAAGACAAGCCCTTTAAAACAATTAATGCCCTACGCTAGCCAAGCACCATGGAATACCTGTGGCCCTAGCCCCACCCCAACTTCCATGAGCCTGGCCTGCCTGTATCCAGTGCCTCACCCCAACTGCAGGGTGGTAACAGAGAAGAATGAGTGGGGAGCTGGGACTCTCACCCCCACCCAGTGGTAACAAGGCACCTTTCCTGCACGCCGGGTCGGTGTCAGATGAGGCCTAGTCAGGACTGTTACCATCCCCCAGCAATAAGGTTAGTAAAGAAAACAATGGCACTCATTATTCACAGGTGACATGATATTGTACATAGAAAACACTAAAGTCTCCACCAAAACACTACAAGACTTAGTAAATGAATTTAGCAGTGCAGCAGGATACAAAATCAACACCCCAAAATCAAAGGCTTTTTGATACACCAATAATGAATTCTCAGAAAGAGAAACTAAACAAACAATCCCATCTACCATTGTAACAGAAAAATTAAGATATTTAGGAATAAACTTAACCAAGAGGGCAAAAAAAACCCAAAAAAACCCTGTACTCAGAAAACTACAGGACATTGAAAAAAGAGATAGAAGAAGATACAAACAAGTGGAAGAATATACCATGTTCATGGATTGGTAGAATCAACCTCATTAAAACATTCATACTACCCAAGGCAATATACAGATTCAATACAATCCCTATTAAAATACCAACAGCATAATTCACTGGTCTAGAACAAACACTGCAAAAATTTGTATGGAATCAAAAAAGACCCCAAATAGCTGCAGCAAACTTGAGAAAGAAAAACAAAATTGGAGGAATCACAATACTAGATATCAAGTTATACTACAAAGTCACTGTAATCAAAACAGCCTGGTACTGGCACAAGAACAGGCATATAAATCAATGCAATAGAACTGAGAACCCAGAAATCAACTCAAGCCATTATGCTCAAATAATATTTGACATGGAATATAGACAGTCTATTCAATAAATGGTGTTGGGAAAACTGGATAGATACATGCAAAAAAAATTAAACTAAAATATAGTGGCAACCATACTTTGGTAAAAAAAAAAAAAAACTGCTGTTTGAATTTCAACCCTGCTAAGTCTGGCTCCTGTCTGATTAAACACGGAATACTTACCTCAGCTTTCAGGTGGAGACCTGGAGGCTAAGGCAATTTTCCCTTGCCTGGGACCAGGACCACAGGAGATTGATTCCCACTGACTCAGTAGCTTCAGGGATAGAAACTGCAGATAACCTTTAGAGACTAACCGCTGAGCTCTGCTTCTATGTTATCAGCTATCGCAGATAGGGCCACATTCCAATGTCCAGCAGGATGTGACTGGCAACGACCCTGCAGGCTGACCCCAGTCTTTAGAACATATTCTTTAGGATTTAGAATTTAGAACAAAGGAAAATTCCTCTGGTTTGAACCTTTAAAAGGGACTGCCTACCCCTGAAATGGTGCAGTCGTGTGGAGACCACCTGTGTGTGGTGCTCTCGCGGCTGTCCTGGCCAGATATTTCAATAAATCCTTGCCTGCTTTTTGTAATTAATCATCAGCCTCCGGCGGTCTCATTTTGAACCCAGGATTCGACCCCACAACAAAACTAGATCACCAACTTATACCATACACAAGAATAAACTCAAAATGGATAAAAGATTTAAATGTAAGTTGTGAAATCATAAAAATCATAGTCAGCAAAATCTCAGACGAATCTCTTAGCAATATGTTTACAGATACATCTCCTAGGACAGTGATCGGCAAACCGTGGCTCAAGAGCCACATGCGGCTCTTTGGCCCTTGTGGCTCTTCCACAAAACACCATGTGCGGGCGCGCACATACAGTGCGGTTGAAACTCCATGGCCCATATGCAGCAGTCGGTTTTTGACCTGGGCAAGTCTATTTTGAAGAAGTGGGGGTGCCCTGACCAGTCTGGCTCAGTGGATAGAGCGTCGGCCTGCGGACTGAAGGGCCCCGCGTTTGATTCCGGTCAAGGGCATGTACATTGGTTGCGGGCACATCCCCAGTAGGGGGTGTGCAGGAGGCAACGGATCAATGTTTCTCTCGCATCGATGTTTCTAACTCTCTATCCCGCTCCCTTCTTCTCTGTAAAAAAATCAATAAAATGTATTTTTAAAAGAGAAAGAAGAAGTGGGGGTGTCGGCGACGGGAGGGAGACACAGCGCAGGCAGGCCGCGGGATGCACAGTGCGGGGGAGGCATGCTAGATTCATGCAGAGTTGAGTGAGCCAGTCAGTCAGCAGTCTCGTTGTGCAGTGGTTAGTGCTAGTCACGTCCGCAAATCACTTGCGGGTGACAAAAGTGCCTACTCGAAGCATAAAGTTACCTGTATTTTTCCAACCAGCTACAAATCCTACAGGTATTTTTGTCATCAATTTAACAATTGTAATTATTTTGTGTTGGTGGCTTTATTATTATAAAATGAAACTTTTTTTTAGGTGCCCTGTTTGACATGGCTACAAAACAAGCAGCAAAGAAAAACAAAAGACAAAAACCATGAATTTAAAGTTGAATGGACTGAGACTTTCAGGTTCATTCAAAACTTAAGTGGCCTTCTGTTCTGTCTTATTTGTCAGGAATAATTAGCGCATAACAAGAAACCAAATTTGGAGAGACACTTTACAACTAAACACGTGTCATTTAGTACTAAATATCCTGTTGGTGATGCAAGGAAGAAAGCAGTTGAGGAACTTCAGGAGAGTCAAGAGAAATCAAGTTCTGGCCCTAGCCGGATTGGCTGCAGGTTGAAGGGTCCAGGGTTCGTTTCCGGTCAGGAGCACCTGCCCGATTTTGGGCTTGATCCCCAGTATGAGGCATGCGGGAGGCAGCCGATCAGTGATTCTCTCTCATCATTGATGTTTCTATCTCTCTCACCCTTTCCCTTCCTATCTGAAATCAATAAAAATACTTTTTTAAATCAAGTTCTATATTTAATTCCAGGGTGCAATCTTCCAACAATGTTAATATTGCAAGTTTGTAGTTCATTAAGAGATTGCTAAGAGAGGAAAACCATTTACAAATGGCGAATACATAAAAAGTTGTTTTATAAATGCATCCAAAGAGCTTTTTTGGGATTTTAAGAACAAAGCAGATATTCTAAAAAAAAGTTTAAAGAGTTACCATTGTCTGCTAAAACAGTGAAAGATAGACAGTCAAAATGTCTTCAAATATAACCGACCAGCAAGTCGAAGATCTTAAATTGGTCTCAGCTTTATCAATAGCAGTTGACGAGTCTTGTGACATAAATGATACAGCGCAAGTTTCACCTTTTGTACAATTTATTTCATCTACAGGTCCTAAAGAACTTTGAGGATTATTGCCACTCAGAGGTCAAACACGTGGAGAGGATATAGCAAATGCTGTAATTGAGTGCATTGAAAAACATCATATTCCACTCGATAAAATTGTCTCAATTTCAACAAATGGGGTGAAAAGTATGACCGGCATAAGAAATGGATTTGTTGCTATTTTGAAAGAAAAAAATTAATCACAAGATACTTACTTACCATTGGATTATTCATCAAGAAGCGCTTTGTGCGCAGACATTTCCAGAAGAAATTTGCAAAGTTGTGGAATTGGTGATTAACATTAACAAATCCATTATAACTAAAGCTCTTAATCATCGCCAATTTAAAGAATTTTTAGTTGAACTGGAGAGTGAGTACGCAGATCTGCTGCTGCAAACAAGATATGTTGGTTATCAAGAGGAAACGTGTGAAACACTTCGCTTCCTTATTAACAGAAATTAAAGTGTTTCTCCTTGAGAAGGGTGTTCACTATCCAGAACTAACGAACGATCAGTGGATCCAAAAATTGTTATCTCATGGTAAACGTTATGTGTCATCTAAATTAGCTTAATGGTAAACTACAGGGGAAAGGAAACACAATTTTTTCGATGTTAGAAGAAGTTATTTCATTAAAAAACAAATTATCTCTTTTTGCTCAAGATTTTGAAAGAGAAACTTTGATTCACTTTCCAAGCCTGTTGAAACATCGCCAAGAAAATAATTCTAATACTGACATTTGCTATTTCAAAACAACACTTTTAAATATGAGGGACGCTTTTCTCATCAGATTTCAGGAATTCAGAAACAGCAATGCTACTTAATGCTACTGTAACAGAATTAAATTTTCTCCCTTTAATATTGACCTTGGTGACTTTGAAATGCAATTGCTGGATTTAAAAAACAAAGAAGTGTGGAGCTCGACATTTGAGCGTCTTTGTGCTGATACAGAAATATTGGAGAAAAACAAATGTGAACTCAGTGCACGGCACAAGTGGTCTGCTTTGAAAGACCTGGAGAAGGAAGATATGTGGATTTTTAACACCTGGAATAGTATTCCTGACTCATACAATCAACTGAGAAAACTAGCGTTTGCTATTCTTTCCGTATTCAGGTCTACATATTTATGCAATCATTTCCAAGCATGAACCTTATCAAGAGTAATTGAGAAGCTGTCTTATTGATGAGAACCTGGAATCATGCCTAAAATTAAAAACAATAACATACAAACCTGACTTCCCCAAACTTTCCAAGGTGATACAAGGCCATTGTTCGCATTAGTGTTGGTCAGTCATTGCCATGATTTAATTTTATGGATATTGTAAGGTAAATTGTAAGGAATTTAATTTTATCAATAAATAATATTGTTATTAATATGATATCAAGTTTTATTCAACGTACCTATAGTTTAACTAAGACTTGAAACTTGAAAGTTTATGAGTTAATTTTAGGGAACGTTGTGGAGTGAAAGAAGATGTAGTGTCGAGGGTTGAGAAAGGTCTTCTGAGATGGTTTGGACATACAGAGAGGATGAACGAAAGGAGATAGATGAAACAAGTACACAAGACGAGTGTGGATGGGAGAGTTGGAAGAAGACCTCAGCGGACGTTGTTAGCAAAGGCCAGCTTAGGAGCACCCTAATGAAATTAACAGCAATGTACCTACCTATATAGTTTAAGTTTAAAAAACTTGGCTCTCAAAAGAAATTTCAGTCGTTGTACTGTTGATATCTGACTCTTGTTGACTAATGAGTTTGCCAACCACTGTCCTAGGACAAAGGAAACTAAGGAGAAAATAAGCAAATGGGATTGACTACATAAAAATAAAAAGCTTCTGCACAGCAAAAGAAACCATCAACAAAACAAAAAGGGAGCCCACTGTATGGGAGAACATACTTGCCAATGATACATCTGATAAAGGGCTAATATCCAAAATATATAAGAAACTTATACAATTTAACAAAAGGAAGGCAAACAATCCAATTAAAAAAATAGGCAAAGAACCTAAATAGATATTTCTCCAAAAAGGATATACAGATGACTCAGAGACATATGAAAAAAAAACAGAGGCCCAGTGCACGAAATTTGTACACTGAAGGGTCCCTCAGCTGGGCCTGTGCCCTCTCACAGTCCGAGACCCCTCGGGGAATGTCTGCCTGCTGGCTTAGGCCTCATCCCCAGGGATTGGGCCTACGCTGGCAGTCAGATATCCCCCTCGCAGTCCAGGATTCTGGCGGTCCAGGACCTCTCACTCCTTACCGCCCACCTGCAGTGGAGGCAGGAGAAGCTCTTGCCATCACCATTGCGTTCGCCAGCTGTGAGCCTGGCTTCTGGCTGAGTGGTGCTCCATGCACTGACCACCAGAGAGCAGGTCCTGCATTGAGATTCTGTCCCCTGGTGGTCAGTGCGTGTCATAGTGACCAGTCGTCCAGCCATTTGGTTGTTAGGGTTTTATTATATAGGATGTTCAAAGTCACTGATCATCAGAGAGACACAAATTAAAACAACAATGGGGTATCACCTTACACCTGTCAGAATGGCTACAATCAACAAATCCACAAAGGACAAGTGCTGGCGAGGATGTGGAGAAAAGGGAACCCTAGTTCACTGCTGGTGGGAATGCAGACTGGTACAGCCTCTGGAAAACAGTATGGAGTTTCCTCAAAAAATTAAATATGGAACTGCCATTTGACCCAGTCATCCCACTTCTAGGAATATACTAGTATCCGAAGAAACCCAAAATACCAACCAGAAAGAATGTATGAACCCCTATGTTCATAGCAGCATAACTTATAATAGCTAAGATCTGGAAACAGCCCACGTGCCCATCAGTAGATGAGTGGATAAAAAAGCTGTGGTATATTTATACCATGGGATGCTATGCAACAGTAAAAAAGAAAGATCTCTTACCCTTTGGACAGCAGGGAGGGACCTGGAGAGTATCATGTGAAATAAGCCAGTCACATGATCTCACTCAGATGTGGAATCTAAGTAACAAGACAAACTAATGAACAGAGTGGATCAGAGACATGGAGCATGGAACAGAGTGGGAATCTCAGAGGGAAGGCGGGGGAGGGTGGGTGGGAGGTGATCAATCAAAGACCTTGAGTGCATATATGCATGGCCCATGGACACAGACAACAGGTGCTCACGGCCTGGGGTGGGAGTGGGCGTGGGAGGGGGGTGGATGAGGTCAATGGGGGAAAGTGGGGAACATATGTAATACTTTCAGCAATAAAGAATGGTGGTGTTTTGTGTTTTTTTAAGGAGATAAGCAACAACAACAACAAGAACACAAGGGCTGCAGTAACAGGGGCCCCTCCCTTCCCAGGCAGGGAGGTGTCAGGGGAGGTCTGGGGGGAAGCTGGACCTCCCACCCTGCCCAGCAGCACAGAGGCACCCTGTTTCCCACCAGGGTGTCAACTAAGGTCAAGTGGGACCCTGGACTCCCCTCCACCCCGCCCCACCCCCGGGCACCAATAAGGCCGGTGCTGGAGGAAGGCTGCTGAGACAGGAGATTTAACTGAGTGCCCTGCCTCATAACAAACACCGCTGTCATACCTAGATCCAGGGAAATTGCAACCAGAAGGAGACAAGGCCCAACCAGCAGACGCCGCCAAGATGACACAACGTTGGAATTTCCTAACAAGAATGTTAAAGCTGCCGTCTGGAAAAGGTCTCAGCAGGCCATTGTGCACACATGTGAATGAATGAAAAAGCAGAGAGCCTTCACAGACAAGCAGGAGGATAAAGAAGACCCTCATGGACATTTGAGTGCTGAGCGCTCATTCGCCGGGCTCAGCAGCAGAATGGAACAGTGCGGGAAAGGCCCGTGAACGTGCAGACGGAGAAGTGAAAATCAGCTCGTTGGAACGGAGAGGAAACGGGCTGGAAAAGAGACATGAGCGCGGCCCAGGAACTGTGGCCCAACAACAAAGCTCTGACCTCCTGTCCGAGTGCAGACGGAGAGGAGAGTGTGGGCTGAGGCAGAATTCAGAGAAAATAGCTGAGAAAACACCCAGATTTGGCCAAAGACGTCTATCTGCAGATTTCAGAAGCTTAATAAACTCCGGACAGGTAAACCGGAAAAGAAAAACCACTCGAAGACACATCGGAATCAAACTCCTGAAAACTAAAGACAAAAAAGACACGTCAAAGGCAGAGAGAGAAGCGACCTCTTACCCCAAAAGGGAACATCATTCAAAAGATGGCGGGTTTCTCACAGAAGCCGGGCCGGAAGCGCAGGCACATTTCAGCTCCTGGAGACAAGGCTGTGCCCGCAGAACTCCACGCTCGGGGAGAACAGCCTCAGGATGGAGGAGGAGTGGAGGCTCCCAGATGAAGGAGAACCTAGAGAATGTGCTGTTGGCAGACCTGCCTTAAAAGAATGGCCGGAGGGAATTCTTAAAACAGGAAGGAAAGGATGACAGGAGGAGTCCTGGAGCATCAGGGGGAAACGGGTCCGACAGAAAGAGTAAAAACATCAGTAACTGTGATAGAATTTCCTTATCCTCCCGAGTTTTCTAAGTTATGTGTGAGGGTCAAAGAAGAAATTATAACATTGGCCAATGTGTTTCTCAAAGCATGTAAAGGAAATGCTTATTAAAATCAGGTCATAAGTGGGGCAGGATAAGGGACCTAAAGAGAGGAATCTTGTACATTTCACTATGACTGGCCAACGGTGACACCGGCAGACTGTCATAAGTGTGTATAAAAAAGTAGTATCGAGGAGAACCACTGAAGAAATCTATTCAAAGAGATACAGTCACAAACACGACAGCCACGCCCTGGCCGGTGTGGGCAGAGGGTGGGCATCATCCAGTGCACCCGGAGGCTGCCCATTCGATTCCTGGTCAGGGCTCATGCAGGCTCGATCCCCGGTGGGGACATGCAGGAAACTACTCTTTAAAAACACAAACACTACAGCTAAATCAAGAAAGGACAGGCAAGCAATGACTGATCTACAGAGAGAAGTCAGAACAGCAGCTGCTCCTGGGGGCTTACGCAGGAGGGAACATTCTAGGTGCTGGAATGTTCTCTGTGCTCATCTGAGTGGTGGTTTCACAGGTGCATACGTATGTACAAATCACTAAGTTGCATACCTAAGATTTGTGGACCTCACTGTATATGTTATACTTAAATTAAAAATAATGATAAGAGAGAGAGAGAGAGAGAGAGAGAGAGAGAGAGAGAGAGAGGCCAGCCAGTGTTGCTCAGTGGTTTGAGCATCGACTGTGAACCAGAAAGTCATTGTTCGTTTCCTGGTCGGGGCACATGCCGGGGTGCAGGCTTGAGCCCCAGTGTGAGGCGTGCAGGAGGCAGCGGATCAATAATTCTCTCTCATCATTGATGTTTCTCTCTCTCTCCCTCTCCCTTCCTCTCTGAAATCAATAAAAATATATTTTTAAAATAAAAATGAAAAGCTACTGAGCCCTGGCTCCCATCTGGTGGTTCAACTTCACAAAACACTGCCCTCCCTGCTCATCTCTGGCGTCTGCACCCACCTCGGAGTTTCACACAAGGACCTGGCGGTGAGGGAGCCCAGGACCTGGGCCAGTCCCCCCGGCTCCTGCCCCTGGAGCCAGGCCTTCCCTGCCCAGGGCTCTCAGGCCCCAGCGGGCATCCGAACCACCAGACGTGTTTACCACGGGGATTGGCCAGGGCCACAGAGGGTCTGACTCACAGGGTTCAGCTGTCTCCTGCTGCGTAAGGAAGCTCCCAGAATTCAGCGCCTAAAGCAATGACTTACTATGTCTGTGGATCTGGGGGACGGCTGGGTCCGGGGGGGTCTCTTCCCCGTGGCTTCGGCTGGGGCTGAGTGTCCCGGCAGCTCCTTCACTCCCACGGCTGACCCTGCGCTGAGGTGGCGAGGCCTGCAGCCGGGTGCCTGCCCTCCCCCTCCCCACGCGGCCTCTCAGCAGAGTGCCTGAACCTCCTCACACGGTAGCTCAGGGTTCCGGGAGGGAACATTCCAAAGGGACAAGTCCCGACGTGTGTGCGAGCACTTATCCATGGAGCCTCTCCTCCCGTCATGCTGCTCAGGGCAAACCACAGGGCCAAGCCCAGGTCGGGGGAGAAGGGTGGCGAGTTGGGGGGTCGCGCTTCGCCAGGTGTGACTAGCAAGAGGTGGGTGGGCTAGAGATCACCAATGCTCCAGCACCATGGTCGGTCTGGGTGGAGCCTCTGACCTTCTTTCTAGGTGGTCCCCCTTTGTGAGTGATGCAGGCCTGTCACCCCTACTCCCCAGCGCCGCCCTCAGAGGGCTCGCACTCTCCCCCCCGTCCTAGCCACTGGCCACGGCGGAAGCCACGGCAGCTGTCCTGGGGGCCGATGGCCAGGGCAGCCGCACACTGGGACACAGCATCTGCTCACGCAGGGACACGGCAACAACAGGACAAGAACTACAATGGCACCAGAGGGCCCAGGCTTATGAGGGCGTCGCTTTGGAGGTTGTGTGAACGGCTCATCGCCGCTGCACGCCTGACACTGACAGACACTGCGCGTTACCGTGATTGGAATGGAAAGCCGAGCCACGGGCGTCCTCGGGACAACTGGCCGGAGAGCACAGACCCATCCCAGGAAGCAAACTGTGAGCGGGAGGCCCTTGGCCAACGTGAGACTGCCCGCCCCAGGCCCAGTCCCCGTGCCAGCAGCACCAGGAAGCACGGCCTTGAGGCACAGCCATCGGCCCGCAGCCACGGGACGGACAGCGGGACGAGTCCCACGAGGCCCCCCTGGACCACAAGACAGGGCCACGCTGACGCGTGAGGAGGAAGAAGAGATTTTAAACAAAAACCATCAAAGAAAATTCACAATCTTTTTCTATCAAACAAACCACACAGGCTAAGTAATTTTTTAAACTGGAAAACAAATGACTGGATTATCTGGTAGAGTTTCTGATTGGCCTTGAATAACCAACATGTCTACATTGAACTGAGAACATTCCCAGCTGCCTCGTGGGAAACGACTGGGTACAGCTTTCTGCAATATTCGAAATCACCGACCCCGTCTGGCAGAACGGGGCTTCCAGCCGAGAGCAACGGACAGGGTCCTGCCGGGCTCGCCGCTCCCCGCCATCGATGACTGTGTCCTCCGAGGGCCCGCCAGGAGCGCACCCCGCCCAGCGCCCAAGGGGGCCCTGTCCATCTACTTACATTCAAGTTAAAGACAATGAAATGCAACTGAAAACTCAATTCCTAAAAAAAGAAAATCAATTCCTCAGCCCCCCTAGCCACCTTTCGAGGGCTCAGCAGCCGTGTGGCCAGTGGCTTTCATACTGGGCAGTGTCCAGTTTAAAGGGACAGTGCTGAAGGTACGGTCAAAACACGCAAACGAGCCCGGCCACAGCGGCTCAGTGGTTGAGCACTGACCCATGCACCAGGAAGTCACGGTTCGATTCCCGGTCAGGGCACATGCCCTGGTTGCCAGCTCGATCCCCAGTAGGGCGTGCAGGAGGCAGCTGATCAATGTTGATGTTTCTCTCTCATCAATGTTTCTATCTGTGTCTCCTTCTCCCTTCTTCTCTCTCTAAAACCAATTTAAAATTTTTTTTTTTTTTTTTTTTACAAAACAAACACAGAAACTCAGGCATGGCCACGTTACCCATGTGGCGGGGCCCAAAGGAGGGTCCTTCACACCCAGTTCCAGCTGCGCCACTGCTCACAGCTCTGAGGGAGCTGCTTTCTTGGAATAATTGGCTCCAAAACTGTGCAAAAATCACATGTAGGGATGCAGCCAACCTTTCAAACCACACACTAAATTTAGAGAGGTGATTACGCTCCGGATAACACCACGCTGCCAACGACGGTAATTGCTGAGTGAGCCAGGACGGCTCCGGCCGTGACCAGCCCCTCTCAGCATCCCCGGCCTCCTGACCAGCCCCCTGAGCAGCCCCGGCCTCCTGACCAGCCCCCTGAGCAGCCCCGGCCTCCTGACCAGCCCCCTGAGCAGCCCCGGCCTCCAGGAGATCCCAGCGAGGGGCCGGGCGTGCGCTCTCCCTGGCGAACAGAAACCCCTTGACCCCGCAGGTCCAGGCTCTGTGTGCTGTAGTATTGCTGAGTCATTTCTTTTTTTTTTCTTTTTTTTTAAATATATTTTATTGATTTTTTACAAAGAGGAAGGGAGAGCGATACAGAGTAGAGAGTTAGAAACATTGATGAGAGTCATCAATCAGCTGCCTCTTCACACTCCCTACTGGGGATGTGCCTGCAACCAAGGTACATGCCCTTGACCGGAATCGAACCTGGGACCTTTCAGTCCGCAGGCCGATGCTCCATCCACTGAGCCAAACCGGTTTCTGCTGCTGGGTCATTTCTAAAGTAAGGATGACACGACTCTGCATAGGGCAGCGTGAGCCCAGTGGTGAGGGTGCCCGACACAGTGAGGGGAGTTTTTCGTAGCAGATGCTCTTGGTTGTCTCTCCAACAGCCACTCCTCCTGGTCCCGGCGGCACTGACTCACAGGACACGCTGACCGGCCTCCTCACACCGTTGGCATGACTGATAGGCAGTTTGAGCTGGACCATTCTTGGTGGTGGGGGGGGGGGCTGTCCTGTGCCTTGAAGGGCGCTTGGCAGCAGGTCTGCCCTCTCCTGCCCACTAGCTGTCTATAGCACCCACCCCTGAGTGGCGACCCCCGAGAACGCCTGCAGAATTGCCAGTGTCTCCTGGGGGCAAACTCAGCCTCGGCCGAGAACCACGGGCTGTGGCTTCAGGTTTAAGCCACTGGTTCTCCGACTGGAACGTGCATCAGAACCACCTGAAGGACTTATAAAACCAGGGCCGCACCCCATCCCGGAGTCAGCAGGCCGGTGGCAGGGCTTGAGGATTTACGTCTCTGTTGACTGCTCAGGTCCTGCGGAGGGACCCCACTTTGGAGCACTGAGGGCAGTCATTGCGACACGCTGTTCCCCTGCCTGGACAGCCGGAGAGGGAAAGAGTCCGGAAGGGTTTCTTGCGGATGGCAAGGAACTTGGGGAAAAACAGTCCCTTCTCTTCTTGGTCCCTGAGGAGCTTGCATGTGATGTCTGGAATGTAGCAGCCATGTTGTGGCCTGAGGGGGAGCTGGCTGAGGGCCAAACCCATCCCAGAAGGTGGAAGGTGCTGGTTCCTGGAAGGAGGGGGTTGGGTCGTGGGATGAACCAACACTGCCGCTGTCCTCGGAGATCCTGGCCAGTGTCACAGTGAGTCTTCCTTTCTGTTTAAGCAAGTAGTGCCCTAATGTGGCTGCCCCTTAGAAGGCCCAGGAGGCTTTGAAAACCTGCCCCACACCAGGGAAGTCAGAATCTCAGTGTAGGAGTCAAGAGTCAGTATTTTTTTAAAATGTCCCCAGGTTTGCCCGGCCAGTGTGGCTCAGTGGTTAGCATCGACCTATGACCCAGGAGGTCATGGTTTAATTCCCAGTTGGGGCACATGCCCAGGTTGTGAGCTGGAGCCCCAAAGCAGGGCATGCAGGAGGCAGCTGATCAATAATTATCTCTTATCATTGCTGTTCCTACCTCCCTCTCCCTTCCTCTATGAAATCAATAAAATATATATATAAAAGCCTGAGTGACCGATCAGCCGAACAACTGGTTGACTAGTCATTATGATGTGCACTGACCACCAGGGGACAGATGCTCAACACACAAGATCAGGCCTGTGGGAATCAGGCCGAAACCAGCTGACATTCCCTGAGGGGTCCCAGATTTTGAGAGGGTGAAAGCCAGGCCGAGGGATCCCACCAGTGCATGAATCCATGAATCCAGTTTTATATATGTGTGTGTGTGTGTGTGTGTGTGTGTGTGTGTGAGAGAGAGAGAGAGAGTGTGTGTGTATGTGTGTGTGTGTGTGTGTATTTAAAAACTTCTTCCAGGATTGTCAGTGTGCAGCGTTTGCGAACACTTGCTATGAAATGTGTGGCTGGCGGACCATCGCCATTAGCGTTACCAGGAAGCTATTATAGTTGGACATGGAGAATTTCAGGCCCCACCCGCACTCTGAGAATCCGTTTCAAAGTCTGCATTTTAGCAGGTAACGCGCCATCTGTCCGCACCGCAGAGCCATTCGGAGTTGGTGTTCTGTCACTGACATCTCAACTGCGACCATCTTTCTCCGTCTGCAGGGCTCGCACGTCTGCACACAGGGTTCGCATATTTAACTCACTGAAAGGATCCTTTAAGAGACCCAGCGCTGAGACGAGGTGGCCCTGCCTCGTAAAGGTGACCCTGCCCGCAGCTACGACGGAATTCCACCTCAGAAAGCCTTCTTGAGACAATTTGCATGTGCTAGGACAGCAGACACAGAAATGTCCTTTGCAATTTTGTTACATCAGAAAAGGGAGGAAACCTCAATGCCATAGTTGGGAAGTTGATCAATAAGTCATGGTATGGCCGAAGCGGGTTTGGCTCAGTGGCTAGAGCATTGGCCTGCGGACTGAAAGGTCCCAGGTTTGATTCTGGGCACATCCCCAGTAAGGGGTGTGCAGGAGGCAGCTGGTCGATGTTTCTCTCTCATCGATGTTTCTGACTCTCTGTCCCTCTCCCTTCCTCTCTGTAAAAAAACCAACAAAATATATATTTTTTAAAAATAATAAGTCATAGTATGTTTGTGTTCCTATAACGTTGCTCATACTTACTGAGCAGACACTGTCCTAAATGTTTAACGTGAACCACCTTGTCTAACTCAGAGCTGTCCTATAGGGCAAGCATGATTATTATGCCCATTTTATAGATGAGGAAGCTGAGGTGCAGAGTAACTTTGCCCAAGTTACTGCACAAAACTCGCTGTGCTGAGTGGGACTTGAAACCAAGCAGTGTGGCTCTAGAACTGATCTAATCATCACAGTAGCCTGCCTCATAGGGGGGAAATATCTCCCCTGACCCCTGACCTTTCCGCTTCACACACCGCCTATCACAGACCTGTAATACGTAAGTGTAACTATGGTTTTCATGCCAATCATCTGGCTTATTCCAGATGTACATGAGAATCACCTGCAACACTATTTTCCAATTGTGGTAAAATATACATAAACGTGACCATGCTAACCATTTGTAAGTGTACAGTTCAGTATATTAAGAATATTCACATTGTTATCCACCCATCACCACCATCCATCTCTAGAACACTCCCTCATCCCAATCTGAAAGTCTATATCCATAAAACAGTAACTCCCCATGCCCCGCCCCCAGCCCCGGCCACCACCTTTCCGCCTTCTGTGTCTATGGGTCTGCCTACTCTAGGCACCTCATATTATGTGGAAGCACACATGCTTTTCCTTTTGTGCCTGGCTTCTTTCACTTGGTTCATCCATGTAGCATGTATCAGTACTTCATTCCTTTTTATGGCCAAACACTATTCCATCCCACAGATGCCACGTTTTGTTTATCCATTCATCCACCAATGGGCAGATGGGCTGACCTGCCTGTTAGCTTTGCGAATAGTGCCGCTGTGGACACAGTTATTCCAGTATCAGTTCGAACCTCTGCTTCCAATTCTATATATATATATTATTTTTTACAGAGAGGAAAGGAGAGAGATAGAGAGTTAGAAACATCGATGAGAGAGGTACATCGATCAGCTGCCTCCTGCACATCCCCTACAAGGGATGTGCCTACAACCAAGGTATGTTCCCTTGACCGAAATAGAACCCAGGACCTTTCAGTCCACAGGCTGACGCTCTATCCACTGAGACAAACCAGTTTCGGCTGCTTCCAATTCTTTTGGGTAGATACCTGAAGTGGAATTTTGGATCATAGTCTGTGTTTCCCAAAGTGGCCACCCCAGTCTGCATCCCTGTCAGCAATGGGGAAGAGTCCCGATTTCTCCACATCCTCACCAACACTTGCTATTTTCTGTTTTGTTGTTTTAAATAATGGCCGTCCTAATGCATGGAAAGCAGTATTTCATTGTAGTTCTGATTTGCATTTCCCTAATGATTTGTGATGTTGAACAGCTTTCCATGCGCCTATTAGCCATCTGTGTATCTCCTTTGGAGAAACGTCTATTCAAGTCCTTTGCTCATTTTTTAAACCGGCTTGTTTGATTTTCTGTTGTTTAGAATTCTTTACAGATTCCGAATATTAATCCTTTACCAGATACATGATTTGAAAATATTTTTCCCATTCTTTTCCCTCTCTTAATGCCCAAAAGTCTTAAATTTTTACAAGGTCCAATTTATTTTTTCTTTTGTTGCCTATGCTTTTGGTGTTACATCCAAGAAATCACTGCCAAATCCAATATCATGAAGGTGTTTTCTTTGTGTTTTTCAATCCTCACCTGAGTTTATTTTTTAAACCATACATACTATTTTTAAAAAATATATTTTTATTTGTTTCAGAGAGGAAGGGAGAGGGACAGAGATAGAAACATCAATGATGAGACTTAGCTGCCTCCTGTATGCACACCCTCGACTGGGGATCGAGCCTGCAACCAGGGCATGTGCCCTGGCCTGGAATCAAACTGTTCATAGGTCAACGCTCAACCACTGAGCCACGCTGGCCAGACTAGAGGATATTTTTTGCATTGATTTTTTTACAAAGAGTGAAGGGAGGGGCGGGAAAAGATCGAGGAGGCGGGGAGAAAGAAACATTTATATGAGAGAGACACATTATTGGTTGCCTTCCACATGTGCCCGGACCAACGGGGCCAGGGATGAAGCCTGCAACTGAAGTGCATGCCCTTGACACGAGAACTGAACCCCCTCTAACCACTGAGCAAAATTGGCCAATGCTTTTTTTTTTCTTAAGATTTTTAATTTATTGATTGATTTTAGAGAGATACAGGGAGAGAGGGAGAGAAAGGGAGAGACTGTTGAGTTGTCATTCCACTTACTTTTGCATTCATTGGTTGATTCTTGTATGTGCTCTGACCAGGGTGTATTGGGATGATGCTCTAGCCAACTGACTACCCAACCAGGGCCCACCATGTTTTCTTCTGAGAGTTTCATGGTGTTATTTCTTACATTCAGGGCTTTGGTCCACTTTGAGTTAATTTTTGAAAACGTTGTAAGGGGAAGGTCCAATGTCAGCTCTGCGGTGGGGCACAGGCACCAGCAACTCAAAGCTCCCGAAGCGGTTCCCAAGGGCACCCAGTCTGAGAACCATGTCCTGCTGCTCTGCAGCCTTCTTAATCCTGGGCCGCCTCACCTTGGTCTCTGCATCCCCCTCTCCAGCACAGGCGGGATCCAGGAGGCACTCCGCGGGCTTGATGCTGGTCTGGGTGATTGTGGGAGACTCTAGCCCGGGGACTTGTCAAACATGTGGGTTCTTCAGCACCTTCCATGCCAGCCCAGCGCCGTACCAGGTGCCTCCGAGGCAATGAACAAGGACCGGCCACGGGTCAGCCCGGGGGACGCATGTGAGGACTTGGAGGGGCCACAGAGTCAGAGGGCATCAGGACAGTGGTCCTCCGTGCCAGGGACTCAGAGAGGAGGGCCAGAGAGGAGCGGGGGAGGCGCAGGCACAGTGAGCGAGTGGGGAGGGCTCGCTGGAAGCTTCCCCCGGGGACGGGGACAGAGGGGACACGTCACCGCAGCGGGCACCGGTTGGCAGCCCGCCTGGCCACGCTTCCCACCGTCTTGTTCCCTCATCTTTGACGGAGCTCCCAGCAGCCCTTCCTCAAGGCAGCGGGAGGCGCAGAGTCAGGACGGGGAGGACACGGGGGCACTCACTAATGCAGGCTCTGTGGTGTGCTCTCCTTTCATCCCAACAGCGACAGCGGCCCCAGGAGAGCCACACCAGGATGTTAAAGAGGAAACAGGATCAAAGAGCTGAAGTCAGTGTCCATTATCACACAGAGGAATGAACCAGGATTCAAACCCTGTCCTGTCGGCTCAAAGCCCACACACAAACCTTCCACAAAACCGGATTTCTGGAAGCCAGACCTGGAGGGGCCTCACGAGGCCACGCACGCCAGGCTGAGGGGGGTCCGGGCCGGGGCTTCCAGCTAGCTGGTGGGCAGGACAGATCGCCGGGTCAGCGAGGACCGCGTGCCCAGCAGGCTCAGCTGGGAGAGCCGTGGGGGCGGGGCATCACCCAGAGGAGGCAGAGCTGCCTGTGCTGAGAGCTCGCTGCTGCCTCCCATCAGGGCCCAGGCCGGCCCCGGGGGAATGGGGCCATTGCAGATGGCCTTTGCAGGGAGCAGAACGTGGCTGGGATTCGCTTGCCTGTGCAATCTTCATAATTACCACACAGCCACTCCCGGTAGCCACATGACCACAGGGCCAACCTCCCCTCACGCGGTGCCCTCCCTCACAGGCTGCTCCTGTCCGCCCTCTCCTGTCCCCCAGCCCCTGCAGGGCTGCTGCATCTGCACATCCTGCTGCCTCCGCCCTCCAGCTACGCCCACAGGGCGGCTCTGGGAGCTGGCTGCACCCCCTGCAGAGAGGAGGAAGTAGGGCTCGTCACCTCATCTGGGTCCATCCCTTCCCACCGCAGTTTCCAGGGTGAGGCAGAGGGATCCTCCAAGTAACTCTCTCCTTGAGAAACAGGGGGGACAGAGCCGACCCAGCACCCTGGCATGGTGAGGAGAGTCATTTCCACACTGGGATGTGCGACAAAATCTCCTTCATAAAAAGGCACGTTCCGGGTCCTGCCCCCGGAGATTCTGAGTCTGTTCATCCGGCGTGAAACCCAACTATCCACTTTATTTGTTTACTTTTCCTCCTAGGATGTCAACCATCAGCCCCACTTTCGGAAAAGTTAGGGAGTACAGGAAAGCATTCCTGAGTATTCCCCATTCCTCCCTCACTGTCAGCTTCTCCAACAACCAGCAGCTCCTGCTTCTGCACGTCTAAATAAGCACCGAAGAGTCAAGAAGGAGATGTGAGTCATTCACACTTTAGTATAAATCAGTTCACCCAGCCAGCTTTCTGCCTGGTGCCCTGCCGAGTCTGCCTATTGTGGGTGGAGAGGAGGGTGGGAAACAGGAGTGTTGATGGAGGATGGAAGAGGAGAGACAGGAAGAGGGAGGAAGCAGAGGTGCTCCTGAGAGAGGACGTAGGAGTAAGGGACTTGGCCCTGAGCCATGTGGCTTGAATGGCATGTCCCGTAAGGGGAGGACTGAAGAGCGGCTTATTCTTGTAATAACTGGCACTCACGGCAGAGTCCCACCAAACAGTAACTGCCCGGTGTTTGCCGGGCCCCATGGGAGACACCAGGCACAAGAACCTGCCTGTGCGGCCCACAGCAGTCTGTGGACCAGCAGCCCGGCATCTCCTGGCGTTTTGAGGACAACGCAGAATCATGAGCGCGCCAGGCCTTCCGGCTCGGAATCTTTCCACAGGGCCCGGAGACTCCCGAGCACGCCGGGGTGGGGAGGGCGCTGGCCTAACGAGCACTTCGCCCAGAGCCCTGGGCTGTCCTGCTCTTAAGAGGACACTGACGGCAAGAGGCAGGGCTACGCCATGGAACAAGTGGGGGGGGGGATTCCCAGCGAACTGGGCAGAGGGGCTAACGCCAAACAGCAGCCTGAGCAGCTCTCTGACGGAAGGGAGGGCACAGGCCGATTCTACTCAGAGTGAAGTCGGGGCCCTGGACGTGGAACCTGCAGCTGGGTGTGCGGCGCGGCGCGCTTTGCCGCTGACTCGCCGTGTGACTCTGCTGGGTGACTGGCCTCCGCTTCCTCTCCGTCCCGCAGGGCTGCCGTTGGGGCTGCTGAGAGGCCCCAGGATCTAAGACAAGCGAGTGTTTGGGGAACCGTGAGCCACAGGAGGGGGGGGGGGGACTGGCCGTGGCTGTGCCCTGATGGCCTCCCGACACTCCACACAGGCCCAGCCTCACGGCTGCGACATGTACCTGTTTCCTCCCCACGACCCTTCCCAGCTGGGATCTCAGGCTGAACGGATCTGCAAAAACCCAGTCACATGAGGGTTTTACTCTCTAACAACATTTTACTGTATCTGCCAGGATTTGGTTTTGAATAAGATCCTTGGAAACGGATATCAGGTACAATTAGATGGGGGTGGTCTCCCCAAATCTCACATCCACCACATCCATCCACCTACCAGGGAGCTCTGATTGCACGTAAGAACCATGGATGTCTGGACCACAGTATGGCTAAAACAAAAGGACAGGCAATAGCAAGTGTTGACAAGGTTATAGAGCATCCAGAACAGTAAATGGTGTAAAATGGTACAGTCGCTTAGAAAACTGCTCAGCAATAACTACATGTACACATTAGGCCCACACGCCCACTCCTGGGCAAACACACAGCGGTAATGAGTACACATGGCCACTAAAGCCAGATCCACAAGTGCTCACAGCAGGGGCACTCACAGCCCAAAACAACCAAATATCCATCAACAGCTGTAACACTCAACTGTGTGCTGGGCTGCCCTGGCCGGGTGCTGTGTTGGCGCGTCGTCCCATACACCAAAAGGTTGCAGGTTCCATCCCCAGCCAGGGCACATCCTAGGTTGCGAGTGCAAACCCTGGTCTGGGCCCATATGGGAGGCAACGGATAGAACCGATAGATATTTCTCTCTCACATTGATGTCCCCCCACCCTCTCTCTCTCTCAAATCAATAATAATTAAAGAAAAACATGTCCCCAGGTGAGGACTAAATTGTGTGCTGTGCTGTGTGGGCCGCCCGGACAAAGGTCCTCCTTCCCCAGCGGTGGGGAGCACTGCTGACAGCTCTGAGTCCCTCTCTAAGCCCCGCCCCCCACCTTACAGCCCCTCCCATGACTGGTTACACAGGCCTGAGCCCCGCGCCTTAATCTGGGACACCTCCGAAGCGCCAGCCCAGCCTCCGTGCTCCCCTTGGGATCTAGCGGGCCTGTGTTCCACCCCCCGAATCTCTGCCCACGGTGGTTCCAGAGAGCACAGCCCCATGGCCATCCCGCGCAGGCCTTCACGTCAGCGGCTGTTTCCCCGGGACCCCAGCCTCGCCAGCTGGTGCGGGAGTGGCCCTGGGAGGCAGCCCCTGACCGCTGGGACAGGAGGGGACCCCAGCAGTGGCTGGCAGCGAGGACCAGGCCGGCAGGAGGCCGGAGCCTGCAGGCAGCATGGGTGGGCAGCATCTCCCGGTCTGCGGGGCCGGGGAGGAGTGGCTTATTAGAAAGCCCGGGAGCTGCTGCCGGCTCCGCGCTGAGAAAGACGAAGAGGGGCTGAAGTGATTAATCACTCATTTAAGGCCAAGTGCGCACGCCCAGGGCCTCCTGAGCTGCATACAAATCCCTCCTGCAGCTGGAGGGCAGGAGGCGCGGGCTAGTCATCAGGGAGCAGAACGTCGGAGGGGGTCTGCGGACCAAGGTCAGGCCCCGCGTGGGGAGGAGTGGGGCGTGGGAGTGGCCCCTGGAGGGTAGCAGGAGCCTGCTCAAAGACAGTGCCGAGGATGCTCCTCAGATCTGCCCCCTCCACACTGGCCACCGGCCAACACCGGGGAGCCAGCGAGCACAGGGTGCCACCTGAGGGCTGGATCAGGGGGGACAGAAGTTGGATAAGGTAGTTTACCCCACAACACAGGAATTATCACCCGGCCAGGCTGGGAGGAAGCGGCCGCAGGGTCTGATGGAGGACCACCAAGGCTGTGGGCAGGCCGTGCAGGAGGCATCAGAAGTGCAGAGAGTAGGCACGGGTGGGTCTGCCATGTTGGGAGCCTGCCCCCCCCACCGAGGCCCACCAGGTGTCTGCCTTTCCTCTCACCGGCCACAGGAAGGCGCCGGTGCGAGGGGCCCAGCAGCCTGCGGGCTCAGGGCTGAGTCCTCTGAAGACCCCAGGGTGGCGCTGCTGTCAGAGAACGGAGCCCTGATGGCGATGGCGATGACCGTCAGGGCCCCAGTCAGAGGCAGGCAGCAGTGCTTCCTTGGCAAAAGCAAGGTGGGTGCAGTCATCGCAGCTGTTGGCAGGTCAGAGCGGCTGCGGGAGGGCCTGACCTCGAGGGACGGAACCGGTTAACAGAACCCGCATCCCCAGGGGCAGCCAGGAGGACGCTGCCACTCCATGTAACCACGGCAACGAGGCCCCGTGCTTAGGGCTGAGGCTGCCCCCCAGTCAAAGCATGATCCCCTGCCCAGTGTCCGACCTGGGCAAGGCTTCGAGCCTACGGACTGAGGCAGCGCCCAGGGCCCAGGAGCAAGGGCCCCGCGACCAGGAACACGCGGACACAGCATGATTCCTCCGTCCCTCCCAGAGAGACCGTGCAGCCTTCTGTTGGGTGCCCTTCGCCAGAGGAGGACGGTGCCCAGGCATGCCAAGGACTATTAGACACGGGGTCCAAGTGATGTGGTACCAGGGGCCCAAACAGCTGCCATGGCCCGTCTGGGTGGGAGCAGGGGGGACCAGGTGGTGCATGGAAGCCTGGGCCCTGGGGTCCGCCCTGCGGGTGCAGCACACGAGGTGCAGACTCACCCTGATCGCCCCTCTCCCGCACCCTCACCCAGAGGAGCAGGCCGTGCAGGAGGCCCTGGGGACCCGCTGACCCTGCTCAAACCCAGTCCGGTCCCTTCCGGACAAGTCACCCTCAGCCATTTTCTCCCCTGCAGAGCGGCGATGACAGCCTCACACAGCAGCCTGAGAACCACCAGCCCAGGCCCACGCCTCCTCCCTGCGCTCAGCTGACCACGGTGCTGCTTATGCTGAGATAATGGGAGCAGCCACCGAGCAGCCCCACACGCCCGCGCCCCACGATCTGCACGCGGCCCTGGGCTGGCCCTGCCTCTCCCCCCACCCACCCCGCACGGGGCTCTGGGCCTGGCCCGGCTCCCATCCACATCGAGGCCCCCACCAGTGTTCCCACCACCCAGTGTTCTCACCACCCAGTGTTCCCACCACCCAGCAGATTTCCTCACACAGACTCTTCCCATCAAAGACACATGCTGTGCTTTCCTGCTTGAAAGAGAAAAGACGCCTCTCCCGCTGCGCTCTGCCCTCAGCTCCTGCCCCGGGGCCCAAGGAGGCCACTCCAGGGGGTGCTGTCCGCTCCTGGGGGGCCGTCCTCTCCTGGGGGGGCCACCCGCTCCTGGGGGGGCCGCCCGCTCCTGGGGGGGCCGTCCGCTCCTGGGGGGCCGTCCGCTCCTGGGGGGGCCGTCCGCTCCTGGGGGGCCGTCCGCTCCTGGGGGGCCATCCAGGTATCCTGTCTCCCTCCCTCCCGAAGCCCCTCCCATCAGGCTCTGGCTCCCACTGGCCACCACTGACCCTCACGGCGAAACCCTGGTCCCCCTTCAACCCTCCCCCTAAGGCCGCCCCACCGCCGCCACGTGGCCCCTCAGCCTCTCGGGGCATCACACCAGCCCCCGCCGCTCTCACCGCCTGGCCCCGCGCTCAGGCTGGGGCTCTGCTCTCCCACCTGCTCTCGAGTGGCGGCCCCCAGGCCCACCTCCTCAGGGAGCTCCAGGCGATCCCGCCGCCTCCGTGTCCCATCTGGATGGCAGCAACGGAGCTCTTCGATGCTCCCAAGGGGAAAATCTCCCCTCAGAAACTGCCACGCTGTTCCCCCAAATGCTCACACCCAAGGCCTGGATTCTTCCCTCCCTCACCCACACCCACCTGCACCCTGTGCCACAGCCGCGTGGGTCCGTCCCCCCATCCTGTCTCTCTTCCGGAGGACGGTGCAGTCTCCTAAGAAAGCCTCCTGCTTCCAGCTGTGCTCCCTACTGTCTGTGCTTTTAAATTATATTTTAAAACATAAATGTAACTTTGACACATTAAATCCTGGCCAGAACCCTCCCGTGGCCACCCTCTCACTGAGAACAGATCCTGGGGCTTGCTGGGCCTGTAGGTAGAACATGAATGCTCCAACCCGTCTGCTGGCCTTCACCCCAAACACTGCCCCACTCCCACGCCCCTCCAGACCCCACCTCTGTGCGTCCCTCACCCATTCTAGGCTCTTCCCTGCCTCGGGGCCTTTGCACTTGCTGCTCCCAGAGCTGATGCTCTTCCCCTGAGTCCACGGGGCTCGGTCCCGCCTCTGATCCATGTCCCTGGCCCTACCCCATAAACAGCCAGCCCACCGTTACTCCTGAGCCCCTTAAGCCTGTTCCATTTTTCCTTTGCAACACTTCTCATTCCCCGATGTTATTTTTTTAAATTTAATAGACTTTATTTTTTAGAGCAGTTTTAGGTCCACAGCAAAATTGGGCAGAAAATACAGAGGATTCCTATATCTCCGCACCCTGCCTCCCCTTCCATCAACATCCCACAGCAGAGTTCCACGCTTGCTATAATCGATGAAGCAGATGGGAGGTGGGAGGAGATCAACCAAAGAACTTGTGCGCACACATGCACAACCTATGGATACAGACAATAGGGCGGTGAAGGCCTGGGGTGGGGGCTGGAGGTGGACTAGAGGGGTTAGTGGGGGGAAGGGGACATATGTAATACTTTCAACAATAGAGATTTTTAAAATAATAATAATCCATGAACCAACAAGGACACCCAAAGTCCGTCGATTACATCAGGGTCCACTCTTGGTGCTGTGCATGCTATGGATTTTGACGAAGGTAATAATGCCCTATACCCACCCACTATAGTTCTTTAGAGAATAGTTCTTTACCCCAAACCCCTTGTATTCCACCTGTGGGTTCCCCCTTGCTCCCTCCCCCCCAGGATCTTGTTATTGTTTCTGAGTTCTGCCTTTGCCAGAAGGTCCCACAGTTGGAGCGTCCAGTGTGTGCCCTTCCAGACTGACTCCTTTCATGGTTAATGTGCAGTGAAGGTTCCCCCGGTCCTTCTGGGCTCCATAGCTCATTCCTTCTGAGGCTGGTAAACAGGCACTGACCGGGTGCACTGCAGTTTGCCATGCACCTATTACCGAACATCGCGGCTGCTCCTAAGTTTTGGCAATTAAATTCTCTGACATTCACAATCAGCAGCCGCAGGCGGAGGCACTGATTAGTCCTGCACCAGGAAACGTCTGTACCTTGCGTGAACCCGGGCTTTTCCCCCCAATGTGACCACTGACAATGGGTCCAAGCATAACCTCCCACTCCTGGAGCCACAGGATCTCATCCCACGAGGTCAAGCAGCCTTGGCTGCGGCGGACACAGAAGCGTCTCCTTGAAGGAAGAAGGGCTGCGAGCAGGAAAGCAGACGAGGACTGGGCGAAGGGACGGCTGATTTGGGGTTGGAGGATGTGGCTAGGCTGGGAAGACGAGCAATGGCAGCTCAACTGGGGACCTGACTCTGGTGCCCCACAGCCACATGGCAGCAGGCTCAGTGCCGCTGTAAGATGACAACCCGCTGCCAGCGCCTCTGAGGCTATGCTGGGCCCTTCGGTTGGTTTCTAGAATTCAAAAAGCCTAATGCCCCTAAACCCAGAGGGGTCTCTAAAGACGATTCTCCAGTAAATGGGCCACAGGAAAAGACCCCACAGGAATGGGGGGAAATATTTTCTGTTCTTTTTATTTATTTATTAAATTATTATCTGTGTACATATCTTATCATTCTGGGGGAACTATTTTCTTTCTTTTTTAAAAAAAATATATTTTATTGATTTTGTACAGAGAGGAAGGGAGAGAGATAGAAAGTTAGAAACATCGATGAGGGAGAGTCATCGATCAGCTGCCTCTTGCACACCCCCCACTGGGGATATGCCCACAACCAGGGTACATGCCCTTGACCGGAATCGAACCCGGGACCCCTCAGTCCCCAAGCCGACGCTCTATCCACTGAGCCAAACCAGTTCCGGCTAGGGGAACTATTTTCAAATCATATATCAGATTAGCGTCTGGCATCTAGAATAACTCAACCCTGAAAATGTAAGTTATCCTATTAAAAAATAGACACAAGATAGGAATAGACATTTCTCCAGAAAGACACAAAAGGCCAATAGCACATGAACAGATGCTCAGCATCATTAGTTGTGAGAGAAGTGCAAGACAGACCTACAATCAGATGTCACTTCACACCCACTAGGGTGGCCATGATCAAGAAGATGGCGAGAGCAAGGGCTGGTGAGGGTGAGGAGGACCTGGCACTTCCTTGCATTGCTGGTGGGAATGCAACCTGGTGCGGCCCAGAGAACAGTCAGCAGCTCGTCGGGAGATTAACATAGTTACCATGTGACCCAGCAATGCCACTTCCAGGCATAGACCCAAGAGAAACAAAACCACAAAAAATGTTGTGTCCGCACAAAAACTTGTACTTAAATACTCAGAGAAATATTATTCACTAAAGGTCTGGTGCACAAAATTCATGCAGGGGGGTGGTGGTGTGGGGGGGAGAACAGGGTATTCCTCAGCCCAGCCTGCACCCTCTCCAATCTGGAACCCCTCAAGGGATGTCTGACCGCCCTTTTAGGCCCAGTGGGATTGGGTTTAAATGGGCAGTTGGACATCCCTCTCACAATCCAGGACTGCTGGCTCCCAACTGCTCGCCTGCCTGTCTTCCTGATTGCTCCTAATGCTTCTGCCTGCCAGCCTTCATAATTGCCCCTAACCACTTCTGCCTGCCAGCCTGATCATTCCTAACCACTCCCCTGCCAGCCTGATTGATTCCTAACAGCTCCCCTGCCAGCCTTATTGCCTCTAACTGCCCTCCCCTGCAGGCTTGGTCACCCCTAACTGCCCTCCCTTGCAGGCAGGCCTGATCCTCTCCAGCTGCTCTCCCCTGTAGGCCTGGGTTCCCCCAACTGCCCTTCCCTGCAGGCCCAGTCGCCCCCAATTTCTCTCTTCTGCCAACCTGGTCACCCCTAACTGCCCTCCCCTACAGGCTTGATCACCCCCAACTGCCCTCCCCTGCTGCCCTGATCGCCCACAACTGCCCTCCTTTGCAGGCCTGGTCCTTCCCAACTATCCTTCACTGCTGGCCATCTTGTGTGTTGGAATGATGGTTAATTTGCATATTATTATTTTATTAAATAGGATAATAACCCCAGTGGAAACAACTCAAATATCCCTCAATAGATGAGAGGATCAACAAAATGTATATAACCACACAATGGAATAGTACTCAGTCATAAATACATACAATACCATGGATGAACCTTAAAATATTGTGCTGCCCAGCCTGTATGGCTCAGTGGTTGAGCACTGACTTATGAACCAGGAGGTCACAGTTCAATACCTGCTCAGGGCAGGTGCCCAGTTGCAGGCTCATTCCCCAGTGTGGGGTGTGCAGGAGGCATCCAATCAATGATTCTCTCTCATCACTGATGTTTCTTTCTTTCTTTCTTTCTTTTAATATATTTTATTGATTTTTGTACAGAGAGGAAGGGAGAGGGATAGAGAATTAGAAACATCAATGAGAGAAAGTCATTGATCAGCTGCCTCTTGCACACCCCCTACTGGGGATATGCCCGCAACCAAGGTACATGCCCTTGACCGGAATCGAACCCGGGACCCTTCAGTCCCCAAGCCGACGCTCTATCCATTGAGCCAAACCGGTCCCAGCTCATCACTGATGTTTCTATCTCTCTCTCCCTCTCTCTTCCTCTCTGAAATCATTAAAAATATATTTTTAAAAACATTATGCTAAGTGAAAGACTTCTATGAAAAGTCCAGCATAGGCAAATGTAGAGAAACAGAAAGTGGAATAGTGGAGCCAGGAGCTTGAAGGGGATGGAGTTGAGGAGTAACTGCTATTGGGCATGAAGTTTCCTTTAGGAGTGACGGAAATGCTCTGGAATTGGATAGAGGTGATGGTCACTGAATTTAAAAAAAAACACAAAAAAACAAAAAACACACACACAACACATTCAGCCCTAGCTGGTTTTGCTCAGTGGGTAGAGTGTTGGCCTGCAGACTGAAGGGTCCTGGGTTCAATTCCGATCAAGGGCACATGCCCGGATTGTGGGCTTGATCCCTAGTAGGGGGCGTGCAGCAGACAGCTGATCAATGATTCTCTCTCTTCATTGATGTTTCTCTCTCTCCATCCCTCTCCCTCTCTAAAATCAATAAAAATATTCACACACACACACACACACACACACACACACATTCAAATAACATATAAAAGGATCCATAGCTCCTTAGAGAAAAATGGCTGATGGCAGCTCTGAGGGCCGAGAACAGCATTCCAAAATGCAGGCCCACTCCCAAAGGCCAGTGCAGTCGTATGAAAGGGAGTCAGAGCCAACTGGAGGAGCCCCCACTGGTCAAAAAGGGGGAAACTGTGAGCCAAGGATAACGCATGCAAGGACTGAAACATCAATTTTATAAAAAGTCTTAATTATAAAGAAATCAAAATTCAGCCCATCTGCTGTGGCTCAGTGGTTAAGCATTGACCTATGAACCAGGAGGTCACAGTTCAATTCCCAGTCAGGGCACAGGCCAGGTGTGCAGGCTCGATCCCCAGTGTGGGGTGTGTAGGAGGCAGGTGATCAATGATTCTCTCTCATCATTGATGTTTCTCTCCTGCCCTCTCCCTTCCTCTCTGAAATCAATAAAAATGTATTTTTTGTAAAGGAAATAAAAATTTAAAAGCCCACAAAGTCTGCCAATAACCAAATATCTGCAAGAATGTAGAGCCTGGTGTGCTGCCCACGCTGCTGCCAACTGTGTGGCCTGGCACCCCGCCTGGAAGGCAGGTCTGAGGCCCCCACAGCCCAGCCCCGGAGGTGCCCTCCGAAGCCCCCGCTGGAACCACCCCCCGTCGGAAACGGCCTGGTGTCCGTGAGCACAGCCCGGGGAGGACTCGCCCCTCACACGCCGGGCGCCGGGCAGAGCCGAGGAGTGAAAGGACGACCGCTGGGAAGAGCCGCCCAGACACATGACAAGAAGAAAAATGTTGACTGAAGAAAAGCCAGACATAAACAATAATTCTGCTCATTCATTTTCAGGGAGAGACACAACTATTTGGTTTTGGATGCATGTTTCGGCCTTAAAACCAAAACCAAAGCAGCAGTACCTGCTCTGGAGGCTCAGGACGGAGGCTCCCCTCACCCCCCCCCTCCCCGGGAGAGAGGGCGGCTGCGGGCGCCCGGGGTCTCGGGAGCCGTGGCAGTCTCTGTGCTTTTACCTGGAGGGTGGCGACGTGGGTGCCTGCTTTTCATTAACTTACTAACATGCATCCACCATTTTACACACTTCCATGTTTAAAAGATGGGAGTAAGAGACTCACTTGTCCCCTTGGGCGCTGCTAGAGCACAAAGGCGTTTCTCTGAAGATTGACAGAGGGAGAGAAGGGAGCCTTTGCCCCCGTGTGTGCAGTGAATTTCAGAATAAAATAGGCAGAGGGGCAGTTCCCAATGAAATGGTCACATTAGGAAAATCACCATCTGCTAAGGAGGAAACTGTGATGGAAATGCTAACCCCTCCCGGGCCCTGCACCCCCAGCCTCGGTGGAGCAGCTGACTGCTGCAGCCTGCACTCCAGCCGTCCCCAACCACGGCGGCCAGCCTGTGAGCAGAGCACCCCTCCCCTGGCCAGGCCCACAGGGAGCTGGGCTCATTCACATGTGCTTCGAATGTTATTCTGTGTCCAAACTTGGCACAAATATTCCAGAGTTCTGCCAAGGAGCGTGCAGGCCCCCCTCAGTGCAGCCCCCGGAGTGAGGCCCAGGCCTGAGGTTGGGGACAGAGCCCAGGGGTTCAGAGAAGCCTGGGGTGGGCATTAAGGGGAGCAGAGGGTCTCTGGGAGCTGGAGCTGATGCAGGCTGGGCACCACCCCCATTCTCCTGCCTCTCAGACCCCCAGCACCAGCAGTCTGGAGGGCCTCCCCACCTCGCCATCCCTCCAGTGGCTCCTCCCTGTGGGACTCCTCCTGGCCTGTCCGGCTGTGATTTGCCACCCTGCCCCCGGCCCTGCCCAGGGGCACCCAAGTCAAGCCAGCTTTGCAGCTTACCAGGCCAGCTGGTGCGAGGGGGGAGGGGCTATCGGGGCGCAGGACCCAGGCCTGGCTAGGGGTGGCCGAAGGGCTCACCCAGCCACTGAGAGCCAGTGCCCAAAGGACTGGGAAGGGGAGCCGAGGCAGGGGTCTTGGGCCTGGAGAGTGGGGAGGCCTCCATGTGTGGTGCCCCGTCTGGGGCAGGGCCAATTGGGGCAGGTGAGCCGGCAGCCGGTCACCCAACACGCAGGGAGCGGGCGGCGGCAGCCTGGTGTGCGATGGGGCCGCTGATAGAGGCGACACCAGATATCCTGCCGTGGGCAGGGTGGGGGAGGGGAGGCAGGATGGGAAGAGCCAAGTTCAGGACAAGGTTGAATCCCAGCTCCATCACACACTCACTGAGGGCCCTGGCCTGAAACCTGCACACACACACACACACACACACACACACACCCAGAGGCCTCAGTTTACCCATCTGAAAACGGGGGGTGAAGGTGAGCTGAGCTAATCTGCACAAGGAGCCCAGCACAGAGCCCAGCATAGTAAGCGCTCACAAACTTCACAGGCGGTTGTGGAGCTGGGCTCAGCTCAGCAGGGGTGAGGAGGGTGGTGGAGAGCTGAACGCTGGGCAGATCCACACGCTGGAAGCTCCAGGGGCAAGGACAACGCCACTCGTTCTCCACTGAATGGCCAGTGCCCTTCACAGGGGCACAGCATTCAGCACCTGTTTGCTGAACGAATGCATGAGGGTAAAACTACGAACCAGCAGCCACTAAGACAATTTATCAACCAATCAGTGGATCCCCAGGGAGAACCTGAGCTCAAATCCCAGGGCTGCCTCTTCCTGGCTGAGCAACGCCAGGCAAGTCATTTCACCCCAGAGCTGCCTCCCCACCCAGCTAATGGGCAGGAAGCAGTGACAGCACAAGGAAGGGGGGGGGGGGGCGGGGGGGGAGTGCAGGAGGTGCTGTCCGAGTCTTTGGAAGAGGGGGCACGGCTGCTCACGGCTCACAGCGGCCCCCTGGTCCTGAGAGGGGACCCAGCTTCTGCAGGAGCTGCCTGGGCAGTTATGCCCTCTCCTGCCCGTGGGCCTGGTGAGGGAACAAAGGCCGGCTCTGGCCTGGAGAAAGCCCGGTGCTGGCTCTCCCACCTCTGCCGACAGCCCCTGCAGTCCTTCCCTTCCCTAAGGGGAGCCCTGGCTCCCCCCCACCCCTGCACACTCTGGCAGTAAACCACCTGCCGGGGTCCCTGTGCTGGGCCCTGCTTCTTGGGACTCAAGACAGGAAGTATTTGTAAACCGTGAAGTGAATGCACAAGTATGGCGGTGTTTTGTTGTTGTTTAATATGTTTTTACTGATTCCAAGAGGAAGAGAGAGGGAGAGAGAGCTAGAAACATCACTGATGAGAGAGACTCACTGATCTGCTGCCTCCTGCAGGCCTCCTTACTGGCGATCGAGCCCACAACCTGGGCGTGTGCCCTGACGGGGAACGGAGTCTGGACCTCTCGGTCCAGGGGTTGACCTCTGGGTTCACGGGTTGATGTTCAATCACTGAGCCACACCAGCCAGGCTGTGGTGGTGTTTCACTAGTATTTCCCCGGAAATGCTCCCGGAAGAGGAGCAGCTGACAGGCAGCGCTTCCGAGGAGGAGCAGGTCCACTCTGTGGCAAGGTCTGGGTGCCGCAGGACTTTCCACAGGACTTTGGGCTCTATTCCAAATAAGAGAGGATACAGATGTTTTGAGCAGAGGAAGGACGTGATCTGATTTAGACTCCGAGAGGGTCTCTTTGGCAAGGAGTGGGGCGGAAACCCCAGTAGAGGCTGCACCAGCCCAGGCCGGGGCGGTGAGAGTGGCACCCGCTGGGAGAGCCGGGGACCTGCTGATGACTGCATGAGGGGTCAGGAGGCAGAGGAACCTAACTAGCCACTCACAGAGGGGACCGAGGAGCAGGGCAAACTGCACGGAGGAGGGCAATCAACAAGGTCCAGCCCTGAGAGAGGCTACGCGACAAAGATCCTGGCTCCTCCCGCAGATAAACTGCCCAGGCTAGAAAAGACGGCCCTGGTCAGTGCGGCTCCATGGCTGAGCGGCGTCCCGTGTCCCGGACACCGAGAGGTCACAGGTTCTCTTCCCAGTGAGGGCACATGCCCAGTGCGGACGCCATCCCTAGCAGGCGGCATGCAGGAGGCAGGCGATCAATGTTTCTCTCTCTCCCTCTCTAAAATCCGTTTTTAAATATTTTAAAAGAAAAAGATGAGCCCTAGCGGGTTTGGCTCAGTGGATAGAGCATCAGCCTGCAGACTGAAAGGTTCCAGGTTCGATTCAAGTCAAGGGCACATGCCTGGGTTTCGGGCTCAGTCCCCAGTAAGGGGCAGACAGGAGGAAGCCGATCAATGATTCTCTCTCACTGTTGATGTTTCTATCTCTCCCTCTCCCTTCCTCTCTGAAATCAGTAAAAAAATATTTTAAAAAAGAAAAGAAAAGGATGGACGGGAAACTGGATTAGAAAACTAAGACATTATCAACCAATCACAATGTGGGGACCTTATTTGGATATTGATTAGAATAAAGTTAAAAAATAAACATGTCTGACAACTGGGAATGTGAACTCTGAGTATTTGACTATGTAAAGCAAAGGCTACTTCTTAGTGTAATAAAGGTCCTGATTGCAGTAGGAAAAGCCTTTATATTGATATGTTTGTGATGAAATGATGGCTGGGTTTGGTGTGAATTAGGGAAGGGGACGGTAGAAATGAAACAGCCTGGCCCTGAGGTGGTAACAGTTTAAGTTGAAACTCACTCTTCCAGTCTCTCTCCTTTCATAAAGGCCTAACATTTTCCACAATAAAAAGCCAAAAAGTAGCCCTGGCCAGTTTGGCTCAGTGGATGGAGCGTCAGCCTGCAGACTCAAAGGTCCCAGGTTTGATTCCTCAAGGGCATGTACCTTTGTTGTAGGCACATCCCCAGTAGGGAGTGTGCAGGAGGCAGCTGATCGATGTTTCTCTCTCATTGATGTTTCTAACTCTCTATACTTCTCCCTTCCTCTCTGTAAAACACCAATAAAATACGTATAATTTTAAGTTAAAAACTAAAGGACAAAAGAAGAAGCTGAGCCAAGGGAAGATGCTGAATGGCCCAAGGGCCCTGTGTGAGTCAGGGTCAGGACTGGCCCCGCCCCGCCATGCTCCTGCCGGCCTCAGCTGTCTCCTCAGGAGGCTGGTCAAGGCTGGACCCAGCGATGGCTTGTTTGGCCCTGGGGAAGGCCCTGGGGAGCAGGGGAGCAGAAGAGGAAGGCTGGAAGATGCTGGGCCTCTGCCAGGCCCTGAGGAGCAGGGAGAGCCCTGGCCACCTGCACCAAGGAGTCGGTCTAAAACATCTGGCACGGCCCCCACCTCATTTCCACTTCCCGGGTTCCTGCACCCATTTCCTCCCGCCCCATGCCCACTCCTCACATTCCGGCCCCCGCACCTTCGCCCCTGCTATCACTCAACCTACTTCCCTCCCGGTCTGCCTCCTGCAGAAGGCCTACCCGGGTCAACCAGCCCAGCCTCTGGGAGCTCGCCTGCCGGCCCCCTGAGCCAGGGCCATCCATCTCCACCCCGGTGAGCGGTGCCAGGCACGGCGGGGAGGGCACAGCCCCCGGGTCCAGACTGCAGGCTGGGAGTCCTGCCTCAGCCTCCGACTGCGCGTGTGACCTCAGGCAAGTGACGCACCGTTTCCACGTCTGTGTATTAGGGAAAACCCTGCAAGCTACAGAGGAGACCAAAAGCATGGGTACCGGGAACAGGGTAGCAGTACCTACAGGCTCCACAGGCCCCCGGCACCGCCTCCAGGGCCTGCCTCCCTCCCTGAGCCCTCCAGGACACCCCAGTGTCACACACAACGTGGTGCTCAGTCACCACTTTCTGGGATGCTCCGCTTCTGCGATGGTCCTTCTGCAGCCCCCATGGTACCCGGACTTACCACGCCCCCATCCCCATCCCAGCGGGTACCAGCCAGCCCAGGACTGGAAGTGGGGAGAAGGAGAGACAAGAAACCGGCCACAAATAAAAATTCTTTGAATTCAAGAGGCAGCCTCTGAATCAAACGCCAGATTAGAAGGATGCCAGGTAAATGCTTTTTTTTTTTACTCAGAAAAATCTCAGGTGTTAGCAAGTATAATTTCAATTATGTTTTTATGAGGATGTTTGTTGTATAAAATGCAAACAGCATGGGATGCTGAAACAGAGGAAACACGCCCTCTTGCCTGCACTTGGTTTCCCAAGGCCTGCCTCAGAGGTCAGCTGACTGCAGCCGTCCGGATACGTTTATGCAACATGGACACAGAGACAGGGGTGCTTTCCCGAGGGACAGAGAGAGAGAGAGAGAGAGAGAGAGAGAGAGAG
Source organism: Pipistrellus nathusii (assembly GCA_963693515.1). Classification (NCBI taxonomy): domain Eukaryota; kingdom Metazoa; phylum Chordata; class Mammalia; order Chiroptera; family Vespertilionidae; genus Pipistrellus; species Pipistrellus nathusii. Next base: position 83,245,811 of record OY882863.1, read on the forward strand.
AGATATCATTGCCTTCCTTACCCTCTCTGACTGGGGAGCCAGCCCACAGCCCAAGCATATGCCCTGACTGCGAATCAAACTGGAACCGTTCGGGGCACAGGACAACGCTGACGAGCGGAGCCGCTCCGGCCGGGCAGATACGTGTGTATTTTACACGGATCATCTCACACCCTGTCCTCCCAGCCACTCGCTTTAACTAGAGATGCGCGCTGCCTTTCCACCTGCTCCTGAGCGCGGCCCGTCCTTCATCGCGGCG